>JBAKBP010027423.1:0-30152 GCA_037953745.1 Lithodes maja | reverse complement strand
GGGCGATAACATATAATACAAAGACCGTACAGAATATAACAAAAACAATCCAACAAAATATATAATGACAAAGTATAGACCATAGTTATATAATGAAATAAAGGCAGACTGGAGCCGGGGCGTTTCCTGACAGTTTTGTAAAGGCCGTGCTCTGATTACTGCGTCAAGGTCAACACTGAGGCTGCCCGGATAGTGATCGGGAGGTACAAAGGAAAACAAACGACAACAGATCTATTAAACTACCTAACTTATTATTATTATTTTTTTTTTTTTACACCAACCAACTTCACTTCTAAACTCAATTAATGAAATAAACAAATACATGTGGCACTCCAAGGACTCGAACCTATATAACGGTAGGTCAATAAAAAGGGCTGTTATTCGTTTGTAAACACAGTTAATCGTGGATAAAGGTCGAGATATTTATCTAGGCGTATTTTGAAAGTAAGGTAAAGTAAGGTAAGGCAAGTTGCTATATATATATATATATATATATATTGTATGTATATGTGTGTGCGTGTGTTACCTCAACTCCAGTTTCGGCAGGTAAACATATTTGCATAATTTAGACATAGGTGATGTTTTTCGTCCCACCAGTCAAACAAACCAAAATATATTTAAGCCGTTGACTTTTTCAGCTTAGAATATATCCCATTAACCCGGGAGCTGCCGGGAGACTCTTAAGAGTTCCCCCGGCGGACTGCGGGAAGACTCTCCTGAGTAAGTAAAATTAAAAATCAACTTTTGACATCGAAAAAAAAAAAAAAAAAAAAAAAAAAAAAACATTTTGGCCCCTGGGCCATGCAAAATCTCAGTCCTCTACCTCCCCTCCTTCCCCACTTTCCTCCTATCCTTCAGTTATCACCTATTTTCCCTATTATTCCCTTATTCTGAGGTATATTTTCGTGCTAACATTAGCGAGTTGCAAGCAGGGTGTTGTCATCACTGATGGCAATCGAGTGCAAGAGAGAGAGAGTATCGATCGACTGTGTCTCAGTGGCCTTGGGGGAAATTGGCGGGAAGGTAGCTTGCCTCACCCATACATTATACAACTCGCGGGCTATATCTCCGATTTTGACCATCCAAACGCTGTTTTCACTCGTTTTATTGTTGTTTCAGGTTAATACCTTTATAATCAACCCATAATAGGCGCATATGGATAATTATTAATGCTATTAATGGTACAATGAATATTTTAGTGACGGAAACACCTCAAATACGTCAGCACAGGGGGACGTTTTCAATTACCCCCGTGCGCACTTCAGAGGTTAAGGCTAGATTAACCAACATATTAAATTAGTTAGTTAAAATAGGACTTCAGAGACTATCAACCCTATTGGATTATTAAGCCAGCACACTATCATTTTACAATTTCATACAATATTGGAAGGACCTGTACGAATCATATAAGCCCACAGGTTCTTCCTAAACTGTCTAATAATAATCTTTCTAAAAGTAAAATTTCTATTGATAAACTTTATAATATTGGACAGTCTATTCACAAACTGTTTAATAATATTGTTTCATATTAAATTGTTTAATACTAACTAGAATACAAGAAGGCGTCATCATCGTAGGCAGCAATCGTAGTATAATCTTTCAAGTTAAAAAGTGCTCCTTTACACTTACGGTGTGGGCATATTTCCGCCATATTAGGGCTCATTCAGGCACTCCTGATTGATTAAGAAAGTGTCTGAATTAAATTAAATTTATTCAGCCACAGCTCCAGAAAATAGTTTCAAAATGACACCTGAACGAACTTCGTAGCGCGCGGGCTTCACTCATAGCGCTACCATATACATTCGCTAATACTGAGCAATTATTGCTAATGTCACTCTACATTTGCCTTTGGCAGCGCTGTATGTCTAGCGAGAGTATGGCTCATACTCCTCAGTGCCTCGGCCAGCTGGCTGGAGAGAGGATGGGTGGCCTGCCGCACTCCCGCTCACTCACACTCGATTCTACAGGCTTTAAAAGCCTGTAAATTGCTGTAAATTGCCATGGCGTTCCGGAACGTCTCCCGCAGCCAATGGGTTAAGCTGAATAAATGTATCAGTGGGTAGGCATACCGAAGGTGGAGGGGCACAGACGCTTTTTTCCGGCAAAATATTAAACGTGAGTCTGGTCTGACAGTTTCTGATTTAAGCTTTGTTCAGAATGCAGCCTTCTGGAGTAATGACGGTACCGGTGCAAGAAATATGAGCAATGATACGAGAATATATATTATAGTATCTGGGTTTTTCCTGATGATAAATGTCCATGTTCTAATCTTGATTACTCGGCTATTACAAAAATGTTGTCGCAAAATACCTTGCTACTAATACAGTCTTGGTATTAATATGATGTAGAGACGGTAGTTTCATATTTATACTACAATTATCGAGAAATCAACCGCAAAGGGAGTGAATTTTTCCGTATGGCGAAAACAAAAAATAGTCTTGTCGATCGGATAATTCCCGAAAAAAAAAACATTCTCATGACTCCGCCTATAAGTAAGAATTAAGGGGAGACTGGCCGTTTTTTTGGTCTATTAATTCATTTATTCATTTTTTGTTTTTAGTTTCCTCCGTAGACCTCCATCAAGCTTAGAAAAACACCCCCTTCAAGATAAATTTGTAAATTTCCCGGCCGAAGGCCGGTGCCTCTTAAAATTGCAGGCTCGCTATCGTTCGCCAGGAAATAATTGACACCTAAATAGCACGAAAGGTCTTAAAATTGACAACGAAATGGGGCGAACGTCTTATAATCTAAACAAAAAAATTAGGCTAAACATGAGGGAGAAGGAGGTCCAGAAAAACCGTCTTCCTCCTCTTAAGCATAAAAATAACCTGCCAGAAAAGGTTAACATGTGATTATGTAAAGACGGATTATGATGGATTAACAGGAGCGACTGTTCTTGTAACCTGTATGACTAATTCGGATCTGGCAGCTTTTTATTATATTTACAAGAATTCTGTCATTATCATCATTCATCAACATCATTATTCATCATCATCATCATCTCCATCATCATCACCATTATTATCTCCATCATCATCATTATATCCATCATCATCATCATTATCTCCATCATCATCATCATTAGCTCCATCATCATCATCTCTATCATCATCATTATCTCCATCATCATCATTATCTCCATCATTCATCATATCCATCATCATCATTATCTCCATCATCATCATTGACCGCTTGCCCCCTCTCCTGCTAAACTGCAGCTATAATAATAATAATAATAATAATAATAATAATAATAATAATAATAATAATAATAATAATAATAATAATATTTATTCAGTTAGCAATTTACAGAGTTGGTACCACATAGTATGTTATAAATATGACATGTACCAGCCTTGCATAATTCCAACTAAGGATAGCCCAATAAGGCCGTTAGGCGTATTTCCATTGGGGTCCTTGTGGGATTAGGTTAGCTGGGGAAATGGGGAGGATAAAGAAATAGATACTTTAGAGAAAGTATTTCTAGGGGGTTATTTTAAGATACGTTACATCCTATAGAAATATAATACTTTAGAGAAAGTATTTCTAGGGGGTTATTTTAAGATACCTTACATCCTATAGTAAATATCAGTAATCCGTAATCAGTAATCATTTCAGTTTGGTTTGTCTATCCCTTATGTCGTATTTAGTAGTAGACATAAGCTTGGTGCTCCCTTCTCGCAGCTGTCCGGTTCAGGTGTTCCTTCAGGCTACGTCTGAAGGAATACAGTGTTCTCTTTTCACGGACTGACTGGGGTAGGTCGTTCCAGTCTGTAATGGCAGTGAAGAAGAATGTTTGCTTACCCTGTCCTTGGATTCTCGGGACCTTAAAATTAAACATCCTGTTTCTTGTATTATGTCCACTCCTCTCATTTGCTTTAACACAATCATTCTTTAGATACTCTGGAGCTCTGTCATAGAAAATTTTGAAGGCATTAGTGAGCCTGATTTGTTTGGCCCTGTCAGAGACATTGAGCATACCTAGTGACTGAAGTTGTTCCTGGCCAACATGTGATCTGGGTCCTAGGTTCAGCATTAACCTAACCATTTTATTTTGAGTGACCTGAAGTTTGTGCTGTGCTGATTTAGATGATGCAGAGTACCAGGATGACACAGAATAGTCAAAATGACATTGAACAAGCGCTTGGCAGAGAGTCTTTTTGGTCGCCGCGGGCAAGCATCCCACCTGTCTATACAGGTATTTTATACGTGCTCTACACTTACTCAGGATAGATTCCAAAATTACACGTGGGTATTTGCAGAAACGGCTCCCGGCTATTATGTCATGTTTAGCCCCAATAGTTTTCGCGATTTTAACACCTCTCGCCCCATTTCGTTGTCAATTTTAAGACCTTTCGTGCCATTTAGGTATCGTATTTTTCCTGGCGAGCGATAGCGAGCCTGAAATTTTAAGAAGAATCGGCCTTCGGACGGAACACTTTTCTACCGAAAAATTTACAAATTTATCTTGAAGGGGGGTCTAGGGGATGTTTCTCTAATCTTGGTGGAGGTCTAGCGAGGAAACTTAAGAAATCGAGAAATAAACGTAATAATACAATCTCAAAACAAATCGGGCGTAACACGAGGGAGAAAGGGGACCCGAAAAACGACTCATCTCCCCTGAACAGAATCATGAATAAGTTTTTTGTTAATATACTAGGAAGAGGAAATATTAGGAGTGGGGGAGTTTGAAAGACGCAAACGCCAATTATCGATTACATTTATTACATGTTGAAAGGTTTTTTAGAGAGAGATTTCCAATGTACAAAATCGCGCCCCGTGTATGTTCGTGGGAAACTTAGCCTTGATTCGGTTTTATCTTGAGGGTTTCCACTTGAGGGAGTTTTTTCTGGACTCCTTTTCCCCATTGCTTTTCTAATTTTAAGACGTTCGCCCCATTATTTTGATGATTTTAAAAACTTTCAACCCATTTCTGTCAATTTTAAGACCTTTCGTGCAATTTAGGTGTCGATTTTATCCTGGCGAGCGATAGCGAGCCTGTAATTTAAGAGGAACCGGCTTTCAGCCGGGAAATTTGTCTACCGAAAAATTTACAAATTTATCTTGAAAGGGGGTCTAGGGGATGTAATTTTAAGTTTGATGGAGGTCTAAGCAACACACTAGAAACCTCCCCTTAATCCTTTGAAGCTCTGACGCGTTTAAGCAGTTTATTTTGGCTATCATTAGACGATTGTATGCAGCTTAGGAAGGATCTGTGGGTATTAATATGGTAAAGAGACTAAAGACTATCTCAATCAACCCTCTGACCCCCATATACCCTCCCTAATCTGAATAAAATCGTCTAAAAATGACCAGAAAATAGAAAAGAAATGCGTATTGGAGCTTGAAAGGGTTAACCCTTCCTGTACCAGCGACGTGAGTTATATATCATTCTAGCTATATTTAGACGACATTATGCAGCTTAGGAAGGATCTGTGGTAGTTGAAATGGTGGGTTGAGATAGTTTGCAGCCTAAATATTGCTAGAGGTCCTTCCTAAGTTGAATCAAATCGTCTAATCATTGCCAGAATATAATTAAAAGGATGTCACCGGTAAAGAAGGGGTTAACTGTCTGTATTTTGACGTATTTCTATCATTTATTCTGGCTATCATTAGAACATTTTATTTAGCTTCGGAAGGATCTGTGGGAGTAGAATGTTAATTTATCTAAATAGTTTGTATCCGATGTTTGTTACAATATTTTCTGTAATTAAACCCTTTTAGCAAATTCAGTTCGGTCACACCATTTTTATTTACTTATTTATTTATTTTTTGGCAAGGCGCCGTAATTCCCAAGAAAGGATGGCCATGAATTAGGCGTTTGTCACGAATTGCTAGGTCAAGTTGCCCGGGCTCGACATCTACCAATGACATTTTGACAGTGATGGCTCGATCCACCGAACCTTTGATCAGCAGTCGACGCTCTTCTGACTATGCAACGGTTCGCAATTTTTATTTATATCTATTTCGATCTCTAGGAATTGAAACATTTACCACACTGATCACACCTGAAGTTTGTCTCACCTGAATGAGCTAATGTGTGGTGAGATGGCTCTTTTGTGAGAAACATTTACCACACTGATCACACTAGAAGTTTTTCTCACCTGAATAAGCTAATAAATGTGTAGTAAGATTGCTCTTCTGTGAGAAACGGTTACCACACTGAACACATTTGAAGTTTTTCTCACCCGAATGAGCTACTAAATGTGTGGTGAGATTGTCCTTCTGTGAGAAACATTTACCACACTGATCACACTTGAAGTTTTTCTCACCTGAATGAGCTAATAAATCTGTGGTGAGATTGCTTTTCCGTGTGAAACATTTACCACACTGAACACATTTGAAATTTTTCTCACCTGAATGAGCTACTAATTGTGTAGTGAGATTGCTCTTCTGTGAGAAACAGTTTCCACACTGAACACATTTGAAATTTGTTTCTACCTGAATGAGCTACTAAATGTGTGGTGAAATTGTCCTTCTGTGAGAAACATTTACCACACTGGTCACACTTGAAGTTTTTCTCACCTGAATGAGCTACTAAATGTGTGGTGAGATTGTCCTTCTGTGAGAAACATTTACCACACTGATCACACATGAAGGTTTTCTCACCTCAATGAACTAATAAATGTTTGGTGAGATTGGCCTTAACACATGAAGGTTTTCTCATCTCAATGAACTAATAAATGTTTAGTGAGATTGGCCTTAAGAACGTAAGAAAATGGGAGTCTGCAAAAAGCCGATCGGCCCATACAAGACAGATCCCTGTCACACCCAACCCCAATTACAAGGCCCAACTCACTAATACCTTGAGTACTGCCCCCACCAAAATGGTCAGGGATTAACACAAGATTACGGGGGTCTGCTGAGCGCCGATTGGCCCACACCTGGTAGATCCCCCTCACACCCAACCCATCTCGTCCATATGCCTATCTAATTTTATCTTAAAGCTCCCTATCGTTCTTGATCCCACTATATCACTTGGTAGCCTATTCCACCCATCTACAACTCTGTTTCCAAACCAATATTTGCCTATATCTTTTCTGAAACGAAATTTATCTAATTTGAAACTATTTGTACGAGTTCTTTCGCTATCACTGAGCTTTAGTACATTTTTCATGTCCCCTTTATTAATCCCACTAACCCACTTGAATACCTCTATCATATCCCCTCTAACTCTGCGTCTCTCTAACAAATGCAAGCCTAATATCTTCAACCTTTCTTCATACGGAAAATTTCTAATAATATGGATCATTTTTGTCATTCTACGTTGTACTCTCTCCAATGAATCTATGTCCATGCTGTAATAAGGACACCAAAATTGAACAGCATAATACATATGGGGTCTCACTAATGACAAGTAAAGTTTTAAGATAACATCAGCAGTTCTGTTACTCACACTCCTAGATATGAACCCGAGAATCCTGTTTGCCTTGCCACGAACGCTTATGCATTGTTTTCTAGGCTTCAAATCATTGCTAACAAACACACCTAGATCTTTCTCACAGTCTGAGTTTTCTAATTCCATATTAGCTAGTTTATATTTAACATTTGTATGCATCTTCCCTATCTTTAATACCTTGCATTTGTCAATGTTAAACTTCATCTGCCAATTTACTGACCATTCGTGTAAGGCATCTAGATCCCTTTGCAGACACTCTATATCTCTATCTGAATAAATTTTTCTCCCCATTTTAGTATCGTCTGCAAATTTACTTATCCTACTAGTTATACCTAAATCAAGGTCATTTATGTATATAATAAACAACAGAGGACCTAATACAGATCCCTGGGGGACACCACTTTTGACTGCTCCCCATTCTGACTTGGTACCATTTATGCTGACTCTCTGCTTCCTACCAATTAGCCATGACCTAATCCATCCTAACAACGCCCCACCTATTCCATGCGCCTCAACCTTTCTCATCAATCTCTCATGAGGGACTCTGTCGAAAGCTTTACTGAAATCTAAATATACAGTATAATATCATATGACTTGTCATTATCTACTGCTTCATATACCTCTGAGAAAAAACTAAGCAAATTAGTAAGGCAAGACCGTCCCTGAGTGAATCCATAATGAAAAAAATTGATTAAGTTAAATGTGTCTAAGTGGTTTCTCATTTTCCTAGCAATAATTGACTCTAGTTGCTTTCCTATGATTGAAGTGAGACTAATGGGACGGTAATTGGATGTATTGATTTATCACCTTTTTTGAAGATCGGAACTACATTTGCAAGCTTCCAAGCTTCTGGAACTATACCTGTTTCTAATGACTTGTTAAATAGAAATGTTAATGGGCAACTTAACTCATCTCTGCATTATTTTAATACTCTAGCATATACCTCATCAGGACCAGGCGATTTATGAGGTTTCAGTCTGTCAATTTCCTTAAGCACATCATTTCTACTTATAGTAACCGTACTTAACCTATTTTCTATACTATCGCTATATACCTTACTGACTTCTGGAAACTGTGCCAAATTTTCATTCGTGAAAACGGAAAGAAATTTACTATTTAATGTACTGCCTTGTGTTTGAAACATTTACCACACTGATCACACCTCACGTTTTTCTCACCTGAATGAGTAAATGTGTAGTGAGGTTGCTCTTCTGTGAGAAACATTTACCACACAGATCACACTTGAAGTTTTTCTCACCTGAATAAGCTAATAAATGTTTGGTGAGATGGCCCTTCTGTGAGAAACATTTAGCACACAGATCACACTTGAAGTTTTCTCACCTGAATGAGCTAATAAATATTTGGCGAGATTTCTCTTCTGTAAGAAACATTTACCACACTGATCACAGTTGAAGTTTTTCTCTTCTCAATGAATTAATAAATGTGTGGTGAGATTGTCCTGTGAGAAACATTTACCACACTAATCACACTTGAAATTGTTCTCACCTGAATGAGCTAATAAATGTGTGGCAAGATTACTCTTCTGTAAGAAACATTTACCACACTGATCACACTTGAAGTTTTTCTCACCTGAATGAGCTAATGTGTGGTGAGATGGCCCTTCTGTGAGAAACATTTACTACACTGGTCACACTTGAAGTTTTTCTCTTCTGAATAAATTAATAAATGTGTGGTGAGATTTTGCTCTTATGTGAGAAACATTTACCACACTGATCACACTTGAAGTTTTTCTCACCTGAATGAGCTAATAAATGTGTGGTGAGATTGTCCTTCTGTGAGAAACATTTACCACACCTGAATAACCTAAAAAATGTGGGGAGATTGCTCTTTTGTGAGAAACATTTACCACACTGATCACGCTTGAAGATTTTCTCACCTGAATGAGCTAATAAATGTGTGGCAAGACTGCTCTTCTGTAAGAAACATTTACCACACTGATCACACTTGAAGTTTTTCTCACGTGAATGAGCTAATAAATCTGTGGTGAGATTGCTCTTCTGTGAGAAACAGTTACCACACTGAACACATTTGAAATTTATTTCTACCTGAATGAGCTAATAAATGTGTGGTGAGATTGTCCTTCTGTGAGAAACATTTACCACACCTGAATAACCTAGTAAATGTGTGGTGAGATTGCCTTTCTGTGAGAAACATTTACCACACTGATCACACATGAAGATTTTCTCACCTCAATGAACTAATAAATGTTTGGTGAGATTGGCCTTGTGTTTGAAACATTTACCACACTGATCACACCTGACGTTTTTCTCACTTGAATGAGTAAATGTGTGGTGAGGTTGCACTTCTGTGAGAAACATTTACCACACTGATCACACTTGAAGTTTTTCTCTTGTGAATGAATTAATAAATGTGTGGTGAGATGGCCCTTCTGTGAGAAACATTTACCACACTGATCACACTTAAAGTTTTCTCACCTGAATGAGCTAATAAATGTTTGGTGAGATTGCTCTTCTGTGAGAAACATTTACCACGCTGATCACACTTGAAGTTTTTCTCTTCTCAATGAATTAATAAATGTGTGGTGAGATTGTCCTGTGAGAAACATTTACCACAATGATCACACTTGAAATTGTTCTCACCTGAATGAGCTAATAAATGTGACAAAATTGCTCTTCTGTAAGAAACATTTACCACACTGATCACACTTGAAGTTTTTCTCACCTGAATGAGCTAATGTGTGGTGAGATGGCCCTTATGTGAGAAACATTTACCACACTGATCACACTTGAAGTTTTCTCACCTGAATGAGCTAATAAATGTGTGGTGAGATTGCTCTTCAGTGAGAAACAGTTACCACACTGAACACATTTGAAGTTTTTCTCACCCTAATGAGCTACAAAATGTGTGGTGAGATTGCTCTTCTGAGAAACAGTTACCACACTGATCACACTTGAAGTTTGTCTCTACTGAATAAGCTAATAAATGTTTGGTGAGATTGCTCTTCTGTGAGAAATATTCACCACACTGAACACATTTGAAGTGTTTCTCACCTGAATGAGCTACTAAATGTGTGGTTAGATTGCGCTTCTGTGAGAAACAGTTACCACACTGAACACATTTGAAGTTTTTCTCACCCGAATGAGCTACTAAGTGTGTGGTGAGATTGCTGTTATGTGAGAAACATTTACTACACTGGTCACACTTGAAGTTTTCCTCACCTGAATGAGCTAATAAATGTGTGGCAAGACTGCTCTTCTGTGAGAAACATTTACCACACCTGAATAACCTAATAAATCATCATCATCATCATCATCTCCGACGCCTTGTTTCCCCCTGGGAAACCCCCACTAGAGGATGGCCATGACAGAAACGTCTCCAAGCTACTTTGTCAAGACATGCCTCCTTTGCCCGTGCTACAATGCCCCTTCTACTACGTGGAAGTTTGTCTTCAATATATTTTTCCACTTTCTTTTCCCATACCATAGGTGGTCTTCCACTACTAGCGGTTCCACTCACCTGACTCCCATATATCTTTCTTGGCATTCTGTCTTCATCCATTCTCTGAACATGACCATACCACCTCAAAATACTTCTCTTTATCCACTCAACCACACCACAATCAATGCCCAAAGCCTGCTCTTCCATTCCAAAGGACTCGTACACTTCCCTATTACTTGGCCCATCTAGCCTATTCATGCCAGCTGCCATTCTGAAAAAGCTCATCTCCACAGCTCTCAGTTTGAAGAGGTCCTCGTCACTTGCCGTCCATGTCTCGCTTCCATACGAGTGTTGGGAGCAGCACACTGTTTCTCAGTGACTTTTTGACTTCCTGGCTAACCATTCTTCCTTTGAGAATACTATCAAGTTCTCCAATCACTTTTCTCCCTTGCATTTTTCTCTCTTTTATCTAACTCTCCATTTTACCATATGGAGATTGCTCTTTTGTGGGAAACATTTACCACACTGATCACGCTTGCAGTTTTTCTCACCTGAATGAGCTAATAAATGTGTGGCAAGACTGCTCTTCTGTAAGAGACATTTACCACACTGATCACACTTGAAGTTTTCTCACCTGCATGAGCTAATGTGTGGTGAGATGGCCCTTCTGTGAGAAACATTTACCACACTGATCACACTTTCAACTATGGGAGAGGCACTCGCTATAGGCAGTTCTGCCTTTTGCCTCCCTCAATCACATAGATTTTTTTTTTTTAAGTTTTTCTCTACTGACTAAGCTAATAAATGTTTGGTGAGATTTTGCTCTTCTGTGAGAAATATTCACCACACTGATCACACTTGAATTTTTTCTCACCTGAATGAGCTAATAAATGTGTGGTGAGATTGCACTTCTGTGAGAAACATTTACCACACTGATCACACAGGAAGTTTTTCTCACCTGAATGAACTAATAAAAGTTTGGTGAGATTGCCCTTGTGTTTGAAACATTTACCATACTGGAGACAATTCGTTGAAGTGCTCCCTCCATCTCTCGACCGTCTCTTGCTTATCTTTCACACCCTTACTATTTCCTTTGCTACCCTCCCTAACTTTCTGTACCTCTTTCCAGAACAGTTTTTTACACTCCCTCCATTTTACACTCAGATTCCTTCCAAATTCCTTATCCGCTCTTCTCTTACTTTTCTTCACTTCTCTCTTCACCACTCTCTTTTCCTCCAAGTAACTCTCCCTTTTCTGTCTCTCCAAATCTTCATTCCCTATGACAAAACCTACCATACGATGACACGCCACTGCTCCTCATATGCTGCACTTATCTCTTCCTTAAACACTTTGCTCACCTCTTCCACTTCCTCCATACTCTCCAGGTCAAAACCTACTTAGTCGTCTCTCTACTGCTCTCTTGAACTTTTCCCCGATCTCCCCCTGTAACCTCTCCACTTCACCCTATTCTCACTTCCCTCCAGCTCTACTCACCCATATCTTCTGTATCCAAATGTTAGCTAGTACAGTACTACATAATGGTCAGACAAACTCCCCCCAATACCCCCATCCACCCTAGCATCCAGCACAGAATTCTTGAGTCGTTCATCCGCACATATATAGTCAATCAGTGCCTTTCGTTCCACTGTCTCGCTCTACCTCCTCCACTCCACATTCCATGTGTACCTGTGTATCATTCTATGTTGGAAGAAGGTGTTGGCTATCTACAGTCTCCTCCCCACACATACGTCCACAAGTGCACTGCCATTCCCATTTACCTCTGACGATATACCCCACCCTCCCACCACTCCATCAACTTTCCCATTCATATCCTCAATCAGAAATATTCTACCGCTCTCACCAAACATATTCAGGCACACCTCTGCTAGTCTTACCTGGGCACTGTTTGGCGCCACAAAAGAGTCGGCCACAGTGTTTACATGGTGGGGCAGTGTTGTGCAAGATTTTGATATTCTAAAGTCCAAGTTGCCTAATGTACAGTAAGGTCTTGGTATGGTACTGTCTTGTTGTAGCACTGTTGAGCACTGTTTGATTTGCAGATACTGTAGGTGCAGGTGCAACAGTTGGACTTAGTTGAGTCTTGTTAAAGCACGGTTAGCATTATACCAACATCAGCCAAATTTATGACATGATGGGGCGGTGTTGTGAGAGGGCTTTATCGTATTATATTCCAACTGCGGAAAGGCAACCCCATCTGAGCCATTACAATGATGTAATGGGAAATGATGGTAAAACATTATACGTACAGTATGTATGTATTCCCCAACTATAACACAGCAATTATGTAGCTCCACCTCTAAGAAATTTAGAAGTGTGGCTAGCAGTGCCACTGTTTGGTAGTACTGTATATCCTGAGATGCGGACACCATCCAGCTCTCCTGAGCTATCAGAAGAGACTGGATGACTCCGTTGTCGACGCCTGCCCGGGATGTAACACAGCACCCCATACCATTAAACACATCATAGAAGACTGCATTTCACACAACCACTTACGCCAACAACACAACCTACACTTGTGGGGGCGCTCGGTTGTGGCCTTGGCCTTGCTCGGGGCCTTGGGGCTGTTCGGCCAGGCAGCTTGGGGAAAAACAACAACAACAACAACAACAACACAACCTACACTCAATGAGAGCTCTGTGGGAAAGCCCGATCGTGGCCATGGCCTTCCTCAGGGACTCGGGGCTGTTCGGCCAGGCAGCTTAGGGAACAACAACAACAACAACAACTGTATATCCTAACTTACGCCTATGATAATTATGATCTAATCCTTAGGGCCAACACTATGAGAGTCTTACTGTGGGCTCAGTGGTCTGGTTAAACAAACTTTTTAATTACTTACACCTATGGGATATGGTTACCACCCAGCAATTTAAAGAGTTACTAAGTTAAATGCTAGAAACTGTGTTCGTTGCTTTAGGCAAAGTTCCACTGGTTTACAGAGCAGATCTGTACAGAAGATAGAGGATCATAAGTGGCACCCACATACCACACCTAGTTTAAGTATAATCAAACTTGCAAATGACGATCTTTGAAAATATATTAAAGGTTCCAGTTATTAAAGTATAGCTATAAGAGCATTAACAGCACATCTCTATCAGTTAGGCCTGGTGAGTGAACTGGAGTGCAGATGGTGTACACAGCCAGAATCAATAGCCCACATATTGGCCCACTGCTCTCGTTTTTACTAACACCAGCTACTACTTCGGGATCGTCTTCATGCGATAGCCATCTCTGACCTATTTTACCGGTACTACTGGGCCTCAGAAGCCTATCAGATGGTGTCAGGGTTAGGGAAATCTACTTGATCTGCTCCTGCCTATGCACTACTGCATGAGAAGGCTCTCATGCTACTTTCAAGGTCAGGGCCATTAACGGGTGGAGACTTCGCCAAATTCTTTCTTCAAATCCACCAAGAACATCTAGCACGGAATTGAGATGTTGAAGCTTCCAAACATGATAAAATAATGTCCTCCTCATCTGAACCTTAAGGATCCAGAGCCTCAAGACTTCTGAACTAGGTTTGGAATTTACCGCTGAAAGATCAAGGTAAATATCTGCATCATGGAAGTGGTACTCAAGTCCAAACATTTACTCCTCTTTATCAGAAAAAATGAGAAACACCATGTGGTGGTTGAGAGTCGTATTTTATGTCACCACACTACATTCTTCCTAATAGTTATTATGATCCATTCGGTTTATGAGGCCTATAAGATCATGGTATAACAAAGGAGTGCCATTCTGATTAGTCAGTCGAGAAGTTCCCAGCAGGTTGCCAATACATACAAATTGGAAGATTGGCTAAACCGATCTATATTATGTATTACATGGTCATAAATTCTCCTATACAATGGTGTCCCCGATTGGCTGGGTTGCATTCCGATTGATAATACGACCCAATAGCCCGGGGACCTTTAAATTTTTGCGCCACGCCTATCTGGAAGGGGTTTCGTAGTTTTTGCGTTCTTCACCTGTTCATATCTCTGCAATGGAATGGCCTAACCTAGGTAAACAAAAATATGTCCAAATACAGCACTTACAGTTGTCTTGAGAATGTTGAAGACTAGAACCTTCTACATCATGTGTTAGAAGTGCAATGACATATGCCTCAGAAACATGGGCTGTTAAAGTAGAGGATGTCAACAGAATGGAGCGTAATGAGATGAGAATGGTGAGATGGATGTGTGGGGCCAGGCTACAGGATAGAATAACAAATGTTGAGCTGAGGAGAATTTAGGTATAAAGAGTACTAGCAAGGTGATGCGTACAAGTAGGGGAGGTGTGGTGGAGTGGTCATGCCACTGGATTGGTAATCCAATGGACCCGGGTTCAAATCCCGATATGTCAATGGGAAGATATTATTGGGATTGAATTTGTGCTGTACCTAGTATCAGTGCATTACCACAAAGCCCACCGAAATGCCAAAAAAATACCCTCATTGTTCCCTGATTAAATAACACTGTATGAATATTCCCATATTCAAAATATGTTACAGGGGGACAATGCCTAGTGAGTTCACTGCTCAATAGGTGGCATTCTGAGAGTGAGGGTCTGAGTCTGGAGGGTGAGACGGTGAAGCACTTGAGCGAAGCAACCGGCCGCTTCAGAGATGGAGCTGCTTCGAGCCATGATGGATGCTTCACATGTCTCACTCCCCAGACTGGAACAAGACCTCACGGGCTTCACCGTGTTGAGCGGTGGAATATACAGGCTCTCAGCCTATGCCCGAGAGGGAGTAGTTGGAATATAGAAAAAAAAAAAAAAAAAAAAAAGTAGACTGGGATGGTATGGACATGTGGAGAGAATGGATGAACAAAATTGGGTGAAAAAATGCATGTCTGTGATTGTGAAGGGAGCTGCACCAAGGGATGGACCGAGGAAGACCTGGGATCAGACTATACGTGCCGATCTAAAATCCAAGAACTTGACAAGTGAAGCAGCCCTTAACAGGGTTGCCTGGAATGCCGCCATCAGGACAAGAGACTGAAACTGCACTTATGTGTGGAACACTCAGTCTTAAAATTTTATGTATGTACCTGTATGTATGTATCAAGTGGTTCTTGCAGGATTATGTATTGAATTTATTGCAGCGATTTTGCCCGACGTGTCATAGCCGCGTTCAAATGTTTGCCCAACACGGAATTTATTGATTAGCAGTGCTTGCGTGACTGTGCCAGTCGACACACAGAGCATGAGTGGGGTTTGTTTGTGTTTGCAGGTACCGCCCACCTGACACACAAAGCTTTCTAATGCACAGTTTAATAGCACCTTAAATAGCTCTATCATTCCAAGAGGACACCTGGGCTGCATGGTAAGCGCTCCGAGAGTCCTTCCAGGACACCTGGGCTCCATGGGTTAAATTTTAAAAAATTACGGACAGGGTTTCCCATCAAGTAGTCCGAGGAGCTCTACTCTTCCTTTGATTCTTATAGGTCAAAATATCCTGCCAAGAAAATTAACAAACACAAAAATCATCAAGATTGAATGGTCAGGTACTGGAAAATTATGACTCATTTAAGTATTTGGGTAGTATGATGAGTAAAGATGGGAATTTGGAGGATGAAGTGTGAGAGAGAGTACAGCAGGGTAGGAATGCTGTAAGAACACTAAAAATAGTGACAATGAATAGGGTGGTGAGCATGGAAGTAAAGAAGCCACTGCATTATAGTGTGGTAATCTCAATATTGTCATACAGAAGTCAAACTTGGACATTGTTGAAGAGACATAACTAAATCAAGAGTGAGAAGGGTGGAAATGAGTTACTTGAGAAGTGTGTGTGGAGTCACATAGAGAGATACAGATGAACGAGGAAGTACGAGCGATGTGGTATGGATGTGCCGAGAGTGTGAAGAGGAAAACCTTGAGGAAGTTGTCATGTGGAGCATATGGAGAGAGAGACCAGCTCAAAAAGTGAATGAGAGTGAGGTGGTGAGGCAGAGAGTGAGATAAATTTGTTTGTTTGTTTTTGTTTTAATAAAATTTGTTTAACCAGACCGCTGAGTTCCACAAAAGAACTCTTATAGGGCTGGCCCGAAGGATTAATAATAATAATAATAATAATAATAATAATAATATTTATTCAGTTAGCAATTTACAGAGTTGGTACCACATAGTTTGTTACAAATATGACATGTACCAGCCTTGCATAATTCCAACTAAGGATAGCCCAATAAGGCCGTTAGGCGTATTTCCATTGGGGTCCTTGTGGGATTAGGTTAGCTGGGGAAAAATGGGGAGGATAAAGAAATGGATACTTTAGAAAAAGTATTTCTAGGGGGTTATTTTAAGATACCTTACATCCTATAGTAAATATCAGTAATCCGTAATCAGTAATCATTTCAGTTTGGTTTGTCTATCTCTTATGTCGCATTTAGTAGTAGACATAAGCTTGGTGCTCCCTTCTCGCAGCTGTCCGGTTCAGGTGTTCCTTCAGGCTACGTCTGAAGGAATACAGTGTTCTCTTTTCACGGACTGACTGGGGTAGGTCGTTCCAGTCTTTGATGGCGGTGAAGAAGAATGTTTGCTTACCCTGTCCTTGGATTCTCGGGACCTTAAAATTAAACATCCTGTTTCTTGTATTATGTCCACTCCTCTCATTTGCTTTAACAAAATCATTCTTTAGGTACTCTGGAGCTCTGTCATAGAAAATTTTGAAGGCATTAGTGAGCCTGATTTGTTTGGCCCTGTCAGCGACATTGAGCATACCTAGTGACTGAAGTTGTTCCTGGCCAACATGTGATCTGGGTCCTAGGTTCAGCATGAACCTAACCATTTTATTTTGAGTGACCTGAAGTTTGTGCTGTGCTGATTTAGATGATGCAGAGTACCAGGATGACACAGAATAGTCAAAATGACATTGAACAAGCGCTCCGCAGAGGGTCTTTTTGGTCGCCGCGGGCAAGCATCCCACCTGTCTATACAGGTATTTTATACGTGCTCTACACTTACTCAGGATAGATTCCAAAATTGTTTCACCTGACAAACTCGCGTCCAGTTTTAGTCCGAGATATTTAACTTGTGACACTGTTGTTATAGGAATATCATTACAGTTGACCGAGAAGCCCACAATGTCTTTCAGTTTGCGTTTTGTTCCACATAAGATGGCTTCCGTCTTGCCCAGGTGAAGAGATAGTCTATTGTCCACTAGCCATTCACTACATGATTCTAGTTCTTTGGAAAGTGAAGCGGCAATACTTATTGGGTCTTTTCCTGAAACCAGGAGCACGCTGTCGTCTGCATACAGTAATAATTTACATGAGACGCTCAGTTCCATGTCGTTCACATAACAGAGAAAGAGTAAGGGACCAAGGATGCTTCCCTGCGGGACCCCACAGTTAATTGGCATAGGATCAGATATATTATCATCAATTTTGACTCTTTGGGTTCTACCACTAAGATAAGATTTAAACCAGTTCACAGATCCTATGCCCATTGCTTGTAGTTTATTACATAGGATATCATGGTCTACTGTGTCAAACGCTTTTTGTAGATCAAGAAGAACCATACCGGTGTAGTTACCTTTAGACATTTCTTTACGAATGTGATCCGTTAAGTGGATGAGACAGGAGTCTGTCGAGTACATGCATCTGAAACCTGATTGAAACTTATAGAATAGATCATTTTGTTTGAGGTAGTGTTCAATTTGGGTGTATACCGCTCTTTCAAGGATTTTAGATACAATACATAATATGCTAACTGGTCTGTAGTTACCAACTTCTAGTTTATTTCCTTTCTTGAATAGAGGGGTTACAATAGCTTCCTTCAGTTCAGCAGGTACAGTGTTGGTGTTAATTGACAAGTTGATGATGTGAGTTAGGGGGCCTGCTATACCAATGGCTCCATCTCGTAGAAATTTGGCAGGAATTTTGTCTGGTCCTGTGCTTTTATGTACATTTAGGTTAGACAGCTCGTCAAAAGTGTATTTTGGTGTAACATTTTGCAATCCAAATGTGTTTGGGTGTATGTCTTTATCTCTGTAGAAATTTCGAAAGGTGGCCGTTGTTGTCGTGTATTTATTGAGAGGTTGAGGTAGGTTCTGTGCAAGTGTGTTTGCTATGGAGGTGAAGAAGGAGTTGAAGTAGGTTGAAATTTGTCGTTTATCGTGGCAAATCTGATCATTAATGGTGAGAGCAATATTAGTGTTAGACGAATCCCTTGTCTTGTTGCTGTAGCCTGTTGTTTTTAGGTGCCTCCATAGTTTCTTTGGGTTATTCTGATATTCCTCTGCCTTATTGTGAAAATAATTAGTTTTCGCTGATTTTATTTTCCTACTTAGTTTATTCCTGGCCCTGTTGAACTCATGTTTCAGACCTTGATCCTGTCTATGTTTCGCTAGCCTTTTTAACAGATTGTCTCTGTGTTCCAGATGGTGTAGTATGTCATTGTTGATCCATGGGTCTGACCTTGCTTTAATTCGTATGTCTTTCAGAGGAGCTATTTCGTCTAGAATGTTTGTGATGATGGTTCTGAAGCCAACCCATGCGTCATTAACGTTTGTACTTCCAAACACTGGAGACCAGTCTGTATTCCATAAAATGTCCAGAAATGTTTCTTTATTGTAGTTTCTGAGTGACCTTGTTTTGATAATCTTGTGATTCTCTAGGGTAATTTTTGTGGTTTTTCGTGTGCAATATGTGACGAAGTGATCACTTATCCCAGTCTGTATAACCCCTGATTGGGATATTTTGTCCTCTCTGTTACAGTTTATGTGGTCTATTATTGTGGCAGTGTTCTCAGAGATACGTGTGGGGGTTGTGATGAGTTGTTTGTGATTGTGCATTGTCAGTATATGCCTATATTCTCGTACAAGCCTATCATTTCGTTGTTTGTAACACAGGTTAAAATCCCCTAGTATGATGGATTCATTCCGAGGGTCTAGCGATGACAACGTTCGTTCAAATTTGGTCAAGAATTGTGTGTCGTCTGGTGGCCTATAGCATACCCCAATTGTGATGGGTCTTGTCCTCGGCAGGTGTAGATCGATCCACAGAGCTTCGTGATTTTCTACATGGAGGTCGGTCCTGGTTGTGTGTGTGAGGTTGTTTTTTACATACAGACATACTCCTCCCCCATGCCTATTGCGATCATTCCTAACCATATTGAAACCTTGAATGTTTATTTCACCATCGTTTATACTTGAATCCAGCCAGGTTTCTGTGATTGCAATTATTGAAGCTTTGGCCTTATTAGCTAACAAGTTTAATTCTGACAATTTATGGTACATTGATCTGGCGTTAATGTGGATAAGATGGAGCCCTTTGTTGGTGAACACTCTGTATTCATCTTTGATTTTGAATGTGTCCTGGCTGGATTCTGAGTTGTTAATACTAATTGGTTCATTTACATTAATATTCGGTAATGAATGCAAGGCACATATGTTGCATAGGAATTCCCGTTCTTCACTGTTGGTCTTCTTAGAGATGCACTTCATGTGAGCTACAGTTTTACACTTAACACAGTTTATGATCCTTTGTTTTCTTGTTATGAGTGATTCACATATTTCACAAATGATTTTAGGACCCTTAATAGCTATTTCCCTACATTTATCGCATTCCACCTCTTTTCTGCTAGTAATGTAAGTACATCGATCGTGTACTGTTTCATTACAACTACTACATTGTGACGTTGTACTCCTTTTGTTGAATCCAATATCGCACACTATACATATTTTCCTGTTACTGTTCATCGTACGTCTGGCGGTGTGGTGATCAGCTGTGCGCCGTGAGCGGCTGATGGTGTGTGAGCGCGTGAGATGAGGACAGGTTGTGGCTCCCCCTTGCCCCCCTCCCACCCCTACCTGTATTTGTTGTTTTATGTCCTTGTTCTTGGCCGTTGTTGCTGTTACTTCACTGTCGATGTGTTTGCTAGAGCTTCCTGTTTGTTTGGGTGTTCTGGTTGCATGATTGTGTTACTTGGGTCACCGATATCTGTGGTAGTGATGATACAGTTGAGGGTAATGTTGAGTAGGTAGAATGTTGGCACTGTGCTGGCGGTTGCCCTGCGGTCTTGGTTGTGAGTTGGAGCGTGACGGGAGACTTGGGTGCCTGCTGGCCCAGTTTGTTATAACGAATTTTACTGCTAGGGACTGTTGAAATGTCGGTGTCTGCCTTACTTGTTTGGTGGTGAGGTTTCTTCAACGTTGAACTAGGGCCGGGGTTGGTCTCTACATCTCCGCAGCTAATTAGAGTGTAGCACAATAGGTTGTGTTAGATCAAGATGGACAACTAATCAAGTCAAGATAGATAGGGAAGGGCAGGAGGTGAACAAATCTAGGAAGGTGATGACACACAGACATTTCTCACCATTTCACCAGTTCAGCCGGACCACATTAGCTCCACAGCAGAACTCTTATAGGGCAGGGCCAAAGGATGAGGCAAGAACTGCCATACTGCAGCACCAACCAAGAAGTGATCAAGGGCAAAGAATGAAAGATCAGGACTAAGGTAGAGAAAAATCACAGCGAGATGCAAAAAAAAAAAAAAAAAAAAAAAAAAAAAAAAAAAAACGGAGGGAAATCAAGTCAGTTCGGCCGCAGCAACAACCAAAGAGACAAATCAGGTAAGGAGCCCACAACCTAGCCAGGACAGGGAGACATGTGATATAGGCTGCACGAGGACAACCGAATGGGACAGAATAAGAACAGAAGGGGAAAACATAAAAAGAGGAATGAAAAACTGCACAAAATTAGTCAAGCCAACGGAAAAAGCTCGAGGGGAGAGGGAAAGGGAAAACTCCCAGACCCTCCTCCATCAAGCCCCAGTCGCCGGCCCCGAAGCCCCCCCAACCTCTTTAAGGGGCATAGTAGTAGGGGGGAGTGGGAGTGAGAGGAAAACCAAGAGTGTGAAGAAGGGATGGAGTTGAGAGATATACGAGTGAAAGTGGTGTTGGTTGGGAGGAGGGACACTGGACGAAGAGTTGACAGAGGAACATAAGGGCGATTCATTTCTGGCCAACCCCTTGGGGATGAAGGTGCCTGGAAGTAACTGAAAAACTAGTCTGTTATTTTCCAGCTGATGTTAAATCTTGTTAACTCAGCCATTGAGGAGATTTGAAGAGAACTATGTTGCTAAATATGAGAACTTGACATTTACAGTATATGATGCAAACATTGTAGTTTCATATATTTGTATTACATATAGATAAATCAGTTAGTAAAGGATTCGATTTACCATCAGCTGAAATATAACTAACTTTAGTAAGTCAGCTCTTGTATAAACAGGTAATCTAAAAACAGGTTACACAATTATAGCCAAGTAACGTCATTCATATTTTATAAAAAATATCAACTACAGTGGAGCACCGATCTTCGCGGCTAATTGGTGCCGAATTTTTTTTGCAAAGATTGATTCCGCGAAGCTTTGGGCATTGTTCTTATGGGAAAAATAGTAACTAGTTCCAAATAGTCACCCCTCAAGTACCCATTTTCCCCCAAATGCATCCAATATATACATATTATAAGGAGAATACTTATAGATACATATTATAAGGAGATTACTTACCACACAGAATTTATTTTAAATCAGTCATATATAGCCTAACCTAACGTCAATTTCCGCGGCTTTAGTCCGACATGGTAGGCACGCTTGACTGGTCTTAGCTTTATTTTGATGGTCCCGGGAATTCATTTCATTCACTGCTACCACCATGCCCACCAGATGTACTAGAGGTTATAATAAACACGAGAGATACGAGGTTCGGGCACAAAAAAGCTTATAAACAGCTGGTTTATCGAGTGGGCTGTGAGCATCTGGCTAGTGTTGATAACATCTGGCTAGTGTTGATGTCATAAAAAGATGGCGGCAGCATCTTGTACAATTGACGCTCGGATTTCTGATTCACTCGGATTTTCTCTCTAAGCGGCAAGTACCTTGACAATAGCAGATTCTTTTAGTTCAGTTAACTTTTTTGTTTGCTTTTGTTTATGTTTTCTAGTTTTATGTTGAGTTTTTCATTATTTTTGCTCTTTTTTCGAGTTTTGACTGGGATTTTTTTGCACCAAGATTGAAGCTTTTTGCGCAAACATTGAATTTGGGAATATTTGGTGTCTGTGGGAATTAAGACACAAATGCAGAGCAGGGACCCAGTTTATTCAACGTTTCGCCATGTAGGCTTCTTCAGGAATAACACCATGTATGTTATTCCTGAAGAAGCCTACATGGTGAAACGTTGAATAAACTGGGTCCCTGCTCTGCATTTGTGTCTTAATTCCCACATCTGTTGCAGCCAATGCTGTTTCTTCACCACATTTGGTGTCTACCGCGAAGACTGCTGTGGCGAAGATGGGGGCTCTACTGTATACAATACACAGACTCGATCACACATAGACAAACAACGGTTATAACTGCATGTACACCACTCATTCATTCTATTTCACACTGCACAGTCATATATATCATACACTACAAAAAAAAAAAAAAATCTTAATCCATTCAGTACAAAGAAACATTTTTCATTACAATCTGGCTAGCTTTAGATGATTTAATTTAGGAATACTGCCATTAGGATGAGACTGAAACCGTACCTCTTATGGAAAACACAGTCTTTAAAAGTGAATGCACTTTGAGAGTCAGAGGGATAATTAGGATAGTGAAGGCTCCTTGAATTCCTAAAAGCCTTACTAAGCCAAATAATATTGTTTAACCCCTTCACTACCAGGTCGTACTCTTCATTATATTTTAGCATTTATTAGGGGCTATTATTCAGCGTAAGAAGGTCATTAAGCAATTGATAGGCTTCCTAGTATCTTAATTCACCCTTTTAACTATCACATATCCTTCCTGAACTCTATAAAATCGTATAAGTACGGTATAGCTGAACTAAAACAAAATTACATTCCCGGTACTGAAGGGGTTAATGTTAGTCAGCATAAAATCTAATTGATACCATCGTAATGAAGGGGAAAAGCAGAACACACACCGGGAGACTGGCTGAATCTAGCAGTTATTCAGGTCGTAGTCATCATTCTGAAAGTGGAAAATACAGTATAGATATGAGTACAGTTCAATGAAAGTATTAACATAGGCCTAGTCAAAATCAATAGCTTGTTGAAAGTATGTATGTATGTATGTATGTACTCAGGCACACACCCCATAGCTGAGGGTGGCCGACACGAGACAGAGCCCGAACAGAAACAACATTTAATGTTCCTATTAAAATGTAAAACTTGCAAACCAAACAAACCAAAACTGGGACAAGGACAATATAAAGTCAAATTAAATTATCAAAATCCCTATATTCTCAGGGTCTGGGATAACTTTCGCGTTCTCTCGCCCGTTTGTCTGTCTCGTCGAGTAGGAGAATTATACAAGGGGAGGAGGATTCCTAGTCGCCTGCCAGGATTATTTGTAGGAAATCTAAAGAGAGGGACATTAACTCAACACTTCCATGACCTTATTCCTTTCAGTATTCGAGGATGTAGTTTTTCATATATTTTCCGTTATCATTAGGTGATCTTAACAGCGTAAGAAGGATATCTAGGAATCAGAGGGTAAAAACTATCTCAAGTTACCCTCAATCTCTTAAAACACCTCCGTAAACCGAATAAAATCATCTAATGATAACCAAATTAAGGGAGCTCAGACGGTATTGTGCAGCATAATTTACTTCTCAATGGTTAGTTTGCTCTCTAAACCTCCATCAAACTTAAAAGAACACCCACAAGACCCCCCTTCAATATAAATGTGTACATTTTTCGGTAGAAAAATGTCCCGGCCGAAGGCCGTTTACTTCTATAAATACAGGCTCGCTTCGCTCGCCAGGAAAAAATTGACACCTAAATGGCCCGAAAGGTCTTAATATTGGCAAAGAAATGGGGCAAAAGGTCTGAATATCGCCAAACTAATGGGGCGAATGTCTTGAAACCTCATAATTGATAGGGCTAAACATGAGGGAGGAGGAGGACTCAAAAAACCAACTCCCTCCCCTTAACCCTTCCTACCCGGTCTGCCTTAGGTAAGGACAGCACGAAAGAAGAGCCGCTACCCGGTATGCCTTATCTAAGGCATGAGCTTAATAGCCTAATTAAGCTTGGTCCGAACGCCGTGCGTACGACGTATGTCAACAAACCCAAGCGTTCGTCACCGCACCTCCGAAAACAAGAAGGAGAAGACTCCTCAATGTTATTGTTTTGACGTCATGACGAAATTAGTGTCTAAAAAGCCCCCATATTGGCAACATCTCTGCAATATTGGCTCCACTGAAATCGTCATCACAACTGAACCAGTTGACTTACAGAGCTCTACTCAATGCCAAACTACAGATTGAAAACCGCACTACGATTATAGATGAGTGGGAAAGTTCTAGCAGTGAAAATAAACATAAATACAGTAGCCTAGGCCTAGACGTTTTTCAGCCATATCGCCCGGGTAGGGGCGACCGTCATTGGGTAAGACAGCCCGGGGAGGAAGGGTTAAAAGTAAAGAATGAGTCCGGGTATAGTGAAAGGGTTAAACAAATAGTACCGGTGTCATAATATTATCTTTATTCTGGCTATTTTTAGACGATTATATTAAGTTTAAAAAGGTCTTCCAGCAATTTACAGGCTTCGAACTATCTCACCTAACCCTTTTTACTACCACAGATCCTTCCTAAGCTGCACAAAATTGTTTAAATATAGCTAGAGTATGATCATAAAGATGTTGCCGGTAATGAAGGGGTTAACCAAATAGTACCGTACTATAGGTCGGCGCCAACGAACTTGACAGTAATATTGATCCCTGACCTCTCTGTAACTCAAAAGGGCCTAGAGCAAACTGGCTGTAAATATCCACACCTATTTCCTAGTGGACTCTTTCAAAATTATAGAGATGTCAGCCCGATTGCTTGCATTCATTTTGAGTTATAAGAAGTTAACCCTTTCACGCACAGGACGCCATTTGAGCCTATTCTGGGATAATTTAAAGCCTTTGTGACTATCAGGGGTGTTTAGAAACCTTTAGTTTATTTACTTCAACCTCTGCCGTTGTCTTTGAGTTAGCTGTGGGCAGAAAACTAATTTTGGAGACATAATTATAAGATTGAGAGAACTCTATTTCCGATTGCTAATCGGCAACTCTGGTGTCCATACGTGCGTGAAAGGGTTAAGGGGGTCAAGATTATTGTCAAGTTCGTTGGCGCTACCTATAGTCACATGGAAACATATGAAGACTGTCAAGGACATGTGATAGTGACTTAAAATTATGCAGTACAGTATAGATATACTGTAAGTACAATACAAGATTTGATATACAGTTACATGCCAAACTTCCTTCCCGTATTTGCACCAACTAAAGTCAAAGCCTAGCCTATTAAAAGCTTAAATGTCTAAACAAATATGATGGAGGTATCAAACATATCACTGAATGTTTTAATGTCGTATATTTTTCAGCAACTCTGATCCATTGCTTCTGTACAACATTATTATAACAAGTCTTTCACCTACAATAATACACCTTTAAGTGTAGTTGCTAATGCCAGTGAAAAAGTCTCAAAATGTTGCCAGAATTTTGTTTACAAAAAACGCTCTCATGTGATACCTGCATAGTATCTATGTCTTCCTTACCGGCACTGCTAGAAGGAACTTGGACTTTTCGGTAAACAATGCTACTAAAGTGATATCCTAAAGGTTTCATGATTTGAGTAATATTGTATGTTTTCAGCTTTATTACTACGCTCTTATGGAGGTTTTGTAGCGATATGTTTTGTTAACCTCTGAAGTGCGCACGGGGGTAAATGAAAACGTCCCCCTGTGCTGACGTATTTGAGGTTTTTCGTCACTAAAATATTCATTGTACCATTAATAGCATTAATAATTATCCATATGCGCCTATTATGGGTTGATTATAAAGGTATTAACCTGAAACAACAATAAAACGAGTGAAAACAGCGTTTGGATGGTCAAAATCGGAGATATAGCCCGCGAGTTGTATAATGTATGGGTGAGGCAAGCTAGCTTCCCGCCAATTTTCCCCAAGGCCACTGCGACACAGTCGATCGATACTCTCTCTCTCTCTCTTGCACTCGATGGCCATCAGTGATGACAACACCCTGCTTGCAACTCGCTAATGTTAGCACGAAAATATACCTCAGAATAAGGGAATAATAGGGAAAATAGGTGATAACTGAGGAATAGGAGGAAAGTGGGGAAGGAGGGGAGGTAGAGGACTGAGATTTTGCATGGCCCAGGGGCCAAACAAAAATAAAAAAATAAAAAAATAAAAATAAAAAAAATATTTTTTTTTCGATGTAAAAAGTTGATTTTTAGTTTTACTTACTCCAGAGAGTCTTCCCGCAGTCCGCCGGGGGAACTCTTAAGAGTCTTCCCGCAGCTCCCGGGTTAATAACGAAAACTTGGCACTAATATGAAGCAGAGATATAGTGGTTTCATAATTTTCCGTTAGTTATCGAAAAATCAGTGGCTAAGGAATTCAATTTACAGTCAGATGAAATGAAACCGAGTATAGGCCTATACAGTACAGTACAGTATATAAATCTCTAATGAATACTGAAATCAAATGTGATACCATAATTCTTTGTAGGACCTAGTCCGAAAACTACAAACTGAAAAAAATGGCCAAGAAATGGAAACTTATTAAAATATGTGTATAAGCTGTCAACCCCTTCTTTACCAGCTACGTCTTTTTCACTTTATTTTGGCTACTATTAGACAAATTTTTATTCAGCTTTGGAAGGACGTCTACCAATAAAAAACTACAGACTATCTCAATTAATCTGTTACGCTACCTATATCCTTCCTAAGCTACATAAAATTTTCTAAATGTAGCTGAAATCAAATACGAAAGACGTCACCGGTACAAAAGGGGTCAAGCAAACCACATGATAAATAATAGTTACCTCATCATTATACTGCTTGACATGCTTCCTAATGGCCGAAGTGTCAACCCAGGTCACATAGTCCTCCAATGCTCTGTGGAATACATCAACAATTATTATCCTTAGTCATAACAAAAATCATACACAATTGACCACTTGCGAGCTTTGGTCTATAAGGAAGTTGGAACTGTAAACATCAATATTTAGGAGAAATACAGAAATTATACGAGTTGATGATGAATAGAAATTGTGCTGAATTTGATTATATGTATTTACAAATGTCTTTCAGCTGGTAATTTTGTAATATATTGATGTCTACTAAAGCTCCAACTTCCTTATAGCCTGAAACTCGCAAGTGGTCAATTGGGGCAGTTCGGCCAGGCAGACTAGGGAACGACAACAACAAAAATCATGCTCCTCAATCATCATAACAATATCTGCTAATTAGCCCTCAAATTTTATCAAGAATAGGATACTCAGAACATTTGCAATGCCTATCTCCTTCGCATTGTCATATCCTAAATGCTGAGATTGTAATTCTAGTATCATTAATACTAAAAAAATAAATAAAATTGGGTACCGGTATTATATAATTACAGTACCCGATATCCTATTTTTTCCGAGAATGAAGAAGTTATAAGTTTGTGAACAGGGAAAAACTACTGTTTCAGTTACCGGGTATTATATGCCTCTGACCTTTGCCTTGACTCACGGCATCTTTGAGTATCCAGGCCCAAGTTCCTATTCTACTGTTAACACCTCAGACTCCGAGGGTGTGGCCATGAACAAAATGCTTCCAAGCAGCCCTGTCTTATGTCAGAAAACACTCTTCTCTCTAACCCATGCCATTCTTTTTCACATAATTCTTCAATAATTCTCACGAGTGTCTAAGCAGGACAATCAATTAACCCCTTCTATACCGGCTACATCTTTTTAACTTTATTCTGGTTACTATTAGATGATTTAAAAGATGTTTAAAAAGGCCTCCAGCAATGAACAGGTTCAAAGTACCTCTCTTCCCCTTTTTACTACCACAGATCCTTCTTAAACTGCACAAAATCGTCTAAATATAACTACAATAAAATTGAAAAGATGTTGCTGGTAAAGAAGGGGTTAAGGCAGGAGCATTACCTCTGGACCATAATCAATGTAATTATCATAGGTATCAGGACATGCTTGCATGTGCAAGAATTGCTTACCTAAATGTGGTATTCAGTATGACACAGTCGAGTTTTCACTAAACCTCATTCTATGCCTTCAGTCTACCCTAGAGATCCAGTAGTATGAGAGAGTGGCCATAATAATCATAATAATAATAATAATAATAATAATAATAATAATAATTTTACTTATTTAATAGAGCGCTCAATCTTCAAAATGAATTCGCAAGCGCTCGAACACAAAACACAATTTCAATAAAACTACATTAACATATTTCTATCTATCTATCTATCTATCTATATGCTCAGGCCCAATCCCCATTTTGGGGGTAGCCGACTCAAGACAGAGCAAGAACAGGGAAAACACAAAAACATCATAAAACAAAAAAAATAAACACAGATAAAAAACACAAACTCTCACACATCCAGGTCACCCAGGAGAAGACCCAGAGACCAGGGTTACCAAGGTCGCTCCAGCACTCCCCCGGCCCCTGACCACCCGGAGAGGTTCCGATCTCGGCAGGCAGACATGCAGCGGAGCCAAAGCCACAAGCCCTCCCACCACACTTCCAGGCACACCCTTCATATTAATCGTCTCCCCGGGCCAGGCGCCTGATGGACTATTATCTAGTCCAACTTGCGCCCGACCCCTTACTCCAAATGACCACGTGTTCACTCAACTATTCACAAGCATTCTCCATTCACTCTTGTCCACCACCACTTCCCCTGCCTGATCTATAGTCATTCCTCTATCATCCAAAGCCTTTCTTACACAGTCTCTCCATCTCAATGGGGGTCTTCCTGCCCTTCTATCTCCCCTTGTATCTGACTCACATATTCTCTTTGTAAGCCTTTCATCTCCCATTCGTTCAACATGACCATACCAGCTCAGCACCCTTCTGTCCACTCTGGCTGACAAATGTTCCTGCTGCCCCACTCTCCTACGTATCTCTTCATTCCTCAATCTGTCTCTACGAGTAACTCCACACATACTCCTCAAGCAGCTCATCTCCATCACATCCAGCCCTCTTTTCTCCTTTTTCTTCAGAGCCCATGTCTCAGCCCCATACATCACTGTTGGCACAACAATTCCTTGATACAGTGCACTTTTTACTTTCACTCCGAGATTTCTCGTCTTCCACATACTTCCCATTGCTCCGAAAACCTTCCTTCCTTCACACACTCTCTGTTTTACCTCCACTTCCATACCTCCACTCCTGCTTATTGTTCCTCCTAGATATTTAAAACACTCTACTTGTTCCAATATTTCCCCATCCAGCCTCACATCTAGATTCACCCTATGCTCTCCCCTGTTACACACCATTACTTTACTTTTATTGACGTTC
>JBAKBP010027422.1:0-30152 GCA_037953745.1 Lithodes maja | reverse complement strand
ACTAGGTACAGCACAAATTCCATCCCAATAATATCTTCCCATTGACATATTGGGATTCGAACCCGGGTCCATTGGATTACCAGTCCAGTGGCAAGACCACTCCGCCACATACAGTATAGTTACAAAAAAAAAAATCCCTGTAAACCGAAACTGACAAGGAAACACAACATCAATAAATACATTTCTGGGGTATTAATTAATAGAGAGGAAAAAACAAAGCATAATAACCTATTGTTTATGCATAGAGAGTGCATTAGGGTGACCACGGGATTGGGCCCCACTTAGGTTAGGTTAGGTTAGGTTAGGTTCGAATCCCGTGGGCCCAATCCCGTATGGGCCCAATTCCTATGGAACCGTGCATTAGTGACCGTTGTGGCCGCACTGCATCATATACAGTATTCTGTAACACCCATGGTAATTATATTATTCTATCTATTCTATATACTCAGGCCATATCCCCATTTTTTTTTTTTTTTGGGGGGGGGGGGTGACTCAAGACAGAGCCAGAATAGGGACAACACAAAACACAACTGCAAACAATGAACACACAAACACACATCTAGGTCATCCAGAAGACCCAGAGACCAGGGTCAGCAAGGTCCCTCCAGCACTTCCCCGGCCCACGACCACTCATGGTAATGAAACTGTAATATAATTTTGACTTTCTCATGACCGACAATGTTATACTCGGGCTGCGGATTAAATATTATAACCAATTCAACAACACAAAGATTGGTCAATATTGCTGTGATGCTAATTTGAAGACTCGACCTCATAGCATGTCAGTCTGCAACTTTCAATGAAACCTAATACCCATCATTAACAAAATTATAATGAATTTAACTGTGCATGAAATGATAATGCAAACAACTAGCAATCCATTGCAATTAGTATTATTCCAAACCAATGCCAACTTCTCCTTTAGTTCTAAGTTAAATTAAATATAATTTTGCACTGGTTTATTTGGCACTGGTTGAGGTTTACTATAGTCCATTCATATTATGTAGACAAGGAATCATGTCTTCTAACCTCTGTAACTCAAAAAGTACTTGACCAAATGGGGTGTAAATCTCCACACGTATTCCCTGGCTGACTCTTCCCAAATAGTATATATATATTAGCTGGATTATTTTAGTCGTTTTTGAGTTATAGAAGTTAGTGTTCAAGGTTTTGTTACCTAATTATAATGGATAGACTATAGTTGAAATTCCGGTTGAGTTGTAAAAGGGAAGAGAGACCGGACGATGAGGATAATGACTTGAGAGCCGTCAGCGTTATACTGTAGTGTCCTTTATATATATATATATATATATATATATATATATATATATATATATATATATATATTGGGTGAAGGGCGGCGGATATATTCAGTCTTAATTAATCAAGGAAAACAATAACAAATGAGTTTATAATATTTCATTTATGCTACCTAAACAGTATATCTATATCCCACCCCTATGCTGTCCAACAAGTAATCTCTCTCTCTCTCTCTCTCTCTCTCTCTCTCATCCTATGATTAAAAACCGTTTCATGCTACATTTGTCCAGTCATTTTGATTCCAACGTATGCACATTGAATCTGGCTCTATATACACATAAGAAACACTAATAAAATTACTACAGAGAAACAAACAATATGGGGGCCCACATCGTTTTTTTACCTCTCTCTCTCCCTCTCTCTCACTCACTGGGTTGTATCCATTCGGCCCCATTCAGCCTACTGTTTTAAGACGTTTATCCACATCCAGGTGTAATTTTTTTCCTGGCCAGCTGCAGCGAGCCAGCATATTTAAACAAATGTTTTTGACAGCAGGCTTTGTGCATTTTTCGATAGTAAAATGTCTCCGGCGAAGCCGAATTCCTCCATACAATGCTTGCTCGCTATTGCTCGCCAGGAAGAATTCGACACCTGAATGGGGATAAACATCTTAAAACAGTAGGCTCAATGGGACCGAATTGATACAAGCCAGGGAAAGAGAGAAAATGAGAGAACAAAATCAGGTAACCCCCCTTAAAACCTAAAGCCAGAAGACACAGGACAGAAAGGACAGGGCGTGAAGGCCAAGGTGTCCTTGGCCACCGTCCCACCACTGTGACCCAGACAGTGATGGAGGGATGGTCAACACTTAAGGGAGCTCAGACGGTATTGTGCAGCATAATTTACTGGTTCTGCTCAAAGGTTTAACACATTACGAGCGGGCCCGTCAGTTTTTTTCCACTACGCGCCAAGCAGGTTTTTTTTTTACCCAAAATGGCCTTGTTTCCATGTTCTTTTTCATGCATAAACAAGAGCCAGAGCATAATGCAATTATGTATCCCTGAAAGGGCGTAAATTGAGCTTTCCAATGACACCAGAACCATCCTTCTACGATCACTCGTTCTTTTGCAACGATCGTGCAAGACGAGTGCAAAAACCCTAAAATACGGTAATTTCCTTATATAATTCCCTGTGTGGCGAGGTAGGGAGGGTGGAGGTGTGTGGAGTAAACGTCAGTAGGCGTGCGGGGTCCGTGCCGAGCGGTCATGAGGCAACCTACGCTCCTCCCGTCACTCGTCTCTCTCTCAGAGCCATTATTGCTCAAAAATTGCACACAGACTAAAGTCGGGCCCCGCCACATAGTCCAGGTTTTTAGATACGGACTTAAGTCGGGCCCCGATAGACAAGGATTAAGGAGGGGGGTTTAGTTTGCTCTCTAAACCTCTATCAAGCTTAAAAAAAAAAACCCAAAACCCCCATTCGATATAAATTTGTACATTTTTCGATAGAATAATGTCCCCGAACGCCGATTTCTCTTCAAACACAGGCTCGCTTTCGCTCGCCAGGAAAAAATTGGCACCTAAATGGCAAGAAAGGTCTTAACCCCTACTGTATCGTAGGATACAGGTTAGTAGAGACGCCGCCGATACCAGCGCCACCTGTGTACGCATAAACAAACCCTCTTCTTGTATTTTATATATCAAAGTCTAGCCAATACTGTACTTGGTTGAACTTTTTTATCTTGGTTATCTATATAAATCGCACACTAACATTTGTCAAGATAGTTTTAATATTGGGTTAGAATAATTTAGTTACTGTAATACTTTTTGATAGCCTATTTATTAATCGCATTTCAGATACTTGTCACCATAATAGGCCTCTCACACTCTTGCCAGGGATATTACTAACTCCATTATTATTATTATTGTGTCGACCACTGTATAAACTAATATACAGGCTTTAGCCTAACTGTGTCATACTGCTAACATAATTTTATTTTTATTTTCAGGCATAAAATTGTGTTCTATTGCTAACATATTCTTTTTGTGATCAACATATTCTTTTTGTGATTTCTATCTATCTATCTATCTATTGCCTGACGCCGTGATCCCCGAAGGGGTGGCCACGAACGAACCGCCCCCATGCACCTCTGTCCCCAGTCAGTCGACGCCCCTCCCCCCAACCAGCACCGCCTTCATTCATGTAGTTCCTCACTCCATCCTTCCACCTCATATTCGGTCTACCTCTCCCCCTCTGTCCCTCCACCTCGCTCTCGTACACCCTCTTAGTCATTCTCTCGCTTTCCATACGTTCCATATGGCCGAACCATCTCAAGTTGTTCCTTTTCACACTTTCCAGCACATCTACCTCCACACCACACCTCCTTCTTACTTCCTCATTAGTCTGTCTATCCCTCCATGTAATTCCGCACGCACTCCTTAAGTAATTCATTTCCACTGCTCTCACTCTTGGTCTGAGTCTCTCAACCAACGTCCATGCTTCGCTTCCGTAAGTCAGTGTCGGGATTACCACACTGTCATGCAAGGACTTCTTCACTTCCATACTGACCACCCTATTTCTTGTTACTGCTTTTAGCGTTCCTACAACCCTCTTCCCCTGTTGTACCCTCTCCCGCACCTCTTCATCCATAGTCCCATCTTTACTCAACACACTGCCCAGATACTTAAAAGAGTTGACGATCTCCATAGCCTGACCGTTCAGCTTCACCTCACACTCTGTGACTTCACCCCTTTCGAAGACCATAACCTTGCTCTTCCCCGTATTTACCTTCAAATTCCGTTTTTCGCACACTGTTCCAAACTCATTTACCAGACCCTGCAACTCCCATTCATTATCACTCATCAGAACTGTATCATCCGCAAACAGCAGTATAGGTAGCTTCCACTCAATTCCCTCCCTTTTCAGCGATACACCAACATCCACTGCTCTTGATAGTATTTCTTTCATAACTCCATCCATATATACAGTAAACCACCAGGGGAGGTGTGGTGGAGTGGTCTTGCCACTGGCCTGGTAATCCAAAGGTCCCCGGGTTCAAATCCCGCTGTATCAATGGGAAGATATTATTGGGATGGAATTTGTGCTGTACCTAGTATCAGTGCATTACCACAAAGCCCACCGAAACGTCAATAAAATACCCTCATTGTTCCCTGATTAAATAGCACTGTATGAATATTCCCATATTCAAAATATGCTATAGGGTGCAATGCCTGGTGAGTTATTCTGCTCAACAGGTGGCGTTGTGTGTGTGTAAGTGTGAGAGTCCGAGTGTAGAGGGTGAGACAGTGAAGCACGGGAACGAGATGGCTTCAGAGATGGGGGTCGTTTCGGGCCATGAGTGAGCACCGTGCCTCATGTGAAGGCAAGATGGCAGGTGCTCGTTGTACTCTACGTGCTTCACATGTCTCACTCCCTAGACTGGAACAAGACCTCACGGGCTTCACTGTTCATTGTAAAGCGGTGAATGTTAAGGCTCTCAGCCTATGCCCGAGAGGAAGTAAGTTGGAATATAGAAAAAAAAAAAAAAAAAAAAAAAAAAACAACCACGGGGACATCACACACCCCTGTTTCAAACCAACATTCAGGTCAAAGAACTCGCTCTGCTCACTCTCCACACGTACTGCCGCCTTTGCACCCTCATACATGCTCTTCACTGCTTTCAGCAACTTGCCCTCTACTCCGTATATTCTAAGTACTTTCCACAAACCTTCTCTATCCACTCTGTCATAGGCCTTCTCCAAGTCCATAAAGGCAAACATACACCTTTTGTTTCTTCTCCACAATGATGAAGCCTTTTATTCTGTTTATTTTGACTAAAAAGAAGTATTTGATTCTGTTTAGGAAGGAGCTCTACGGATAATTGTTGACTGAAATATGTTTTACTTTGCTAATTATTCCCACGTCTCTTCTCAAACCAAGTACAATGGTTAACAAGTAGTTAATATAACAAATAGAGATCTGACAAATTGTCATTAAAATGTATTCATTTTTGGGGTGGGGGTGGTAGGGCTGGGGCAAATTCCATCGTATGTGTGTTTGTGTGTGTGTGTGTGTGTGTACATTTCAGTGTGTGCTTATGTATGCAGGTCCTTACGCATAATATTATAAGCCAAATTGAGCGGCAAGTAGGCGAGACAAAACACAATCATGTTTAGGACTTTAGTACATTATTGTCGTTCTCTATTTCAGTTGGTGCATGTGTGTGTTACATTTACTGATAACCTCTACTTCACGTGTGTATGTGCATATTCCTAATTAGTGCGTGTGTTCATGTGTGTGTATGAGAGAGAGATAGAGAGAGAGCTACATAGATACACAGACCACACAGACCTCAAGGTCCTTACTAGGCAGTCTGGCCTTACAAACTATATATATATATATATATATATATATATATATATATATATATATGTATATATATATATATATATATATATATATATATATACTGTACATATACACATACATACATATGTATACATACTGTACAGTGTACATACATACACATACATACATACATACACACATACATGCATATATACAGTATATATACATATACATCCATATACACATATACACATATATATATATATATATATATATATACACATGTACATATATATATATATTTATTTTTTCATATCACCCCAGCCCTCTGTAGATAGAGGTCAGGCCTTCCCTTGAAAGCGTTTATTGTGTCGCTCTCCACCACTCTCGCTGGTAGTTTATTCCACTCTGTCGCCACACTGTAGGTGAAGAAACTCTTTGTGACATCTAGGTTTGCCTTTTTGGTTTTTAATTTCATTCCATTTCCGCGAGTTTGAGTTTTATTGTTTATTGTGAATAGTGCATTTACATCGACTTTGTCGAAACCTTTTAGTATCTTAAAGCACTCAATAAGCTGACCCCTTAACCTCCTTTTTTTTTTAATGAGAACAGGTTCAATCGTTTAAGTCTTTCTTCATATGGTTTATTTCTTAATGAGGGTATCATCTTCGTCGCTCTACGCTGTACTGACTCGAGTCTTACAATGCCCTTGATCAGATAAGGTGACCAGAACTGCACACCATATTCCAGGTGGGGCCTCACCATACTTTTGAACAGTGGCACTATTACGTTCTCATGTTTATATGTAAATTTTCGTTTAATAAAGCCCAATGCTATGTTTGCCTTATTTGCAGCTGCTATACATTGGTCGGAAGTTTTTAGGTTTTCAGATATTAGTACCCCTAGGTCTTTTACTACCATTGCGGTTTTTATTTGTTTGCCATTCATTTCGTATTTGTATTTCATATTTCTGCTACCAACCTGCAGCACCTGACACTTATCGACATTGAAGGGCATCTGCCATTTTTTCGACCACTCTGATATCTTGTTTAAATCAGATTGCAACGCATTTCTATCTTCTTCATTCAGGACTGTATTTCCTATTTTTGTATCGTCGGCGAATTTGGAAATGGTGTTGTTTACCCCTACATCAATATCGTTAATGTAAATGAGAAACAGGACCGGTCCAAGGACTGAACCCTGTGGAACTCCACTAGTGACACGCTCCCACTCGGATTCCACTCCATTTATCACCACTCTCTGTCTTCAGTCTGTAAGCCAATTCTTTATCCAAAAATTAATTTCACCTTTGATACCTATCCTCTCCAGTTTGGCCAATAATTTTCGGTGTGGCACTTTGTCGACAGCTTTTTGAAAGTCCAAGAAGATTATATCTAGTGATTTCGTCATGTCGTTATATGTGAATAGTTTGTTATAAAATTCAATCAAATTTGTTAGGCATGACTTATTTGATCTAAAACCGTGTTGACTATTTTTTATTAGGTTGTTTGATTCGAGGTAATCTACTATCTTATCTCTAAGATTTTGTTCCATGTGTTTTCCTACAATTGAAGTTAGACTAATTGGTCTGTAATATTCGGTGTGAGCGTCCTGGGTTCGAATCCACGGACTGCCACATGTGTTTGTAATATTTCATTAATCGATTTTAGGAGTAGAGTTGGTTGTTGGATAGAACATAATAATTGATATTGGTTCAGGAGTAATTTATCGAGAGGCCTTCCCTAGTGGTTAAGGCCCCATTAATTGCTCTTTCCATTCACATATGCATAGCCTACGTGAGTTGCAGTTGGGATGTGTGTACATGCTTAGATTGATATGCAGGATTCGAAGTTGCATAATAAATCGTAGGCAGTGTCCACCATTCTTTAACTGCCTTCGTGGTGCAATGTATATGGTGTTGATATTCGGTGTGAGCGTCCTGGGTTCGAATCCACGGACTGCCACATGTGTTTGTAATATTTCATTAATCGATTTTAGGAGTAGAGTTGGTTGTTGGATAGAACATAATAATTGATATTGGTTCAGGAGTAATTTATCGAGAGGCCATCCCTAGTGGTTAAGGCCCCATTAATTGCTCTTTCCATTCACATATGCATAGCCTACGTGAGTTGCAGTTGGGATGTGTGTACATGCTTAGATTGATATGCAGGATTCGAAGTTGCATAATACATCGTAGGCAGTGTCCACCATTCTTTAACTGCCTTCGTGGTGCAATGTATAAGGTGTTGATATTCGGTGTGAGCGTCCTGGGTTCGAATCCACGGACTGCCACATGTGTTTGTAATATTTCATTAATCGATTTTAGGAGTAGAGTTGGTTGTTGGATAGAACATAATCATTACTTGCTTTGGCCTTGCTACCCTTCTTGTATATCGGCGTAATGTTCGCATCTTTGCAATCACTCGGTACAATCCCCTGTAGTAATGATAAGTTAAACAGTTGTGTCAGGGGTTTTGCTATTTCGTCCTTAACATTCTTAATTATTTTTGGGTGGAGCATGTCGGGTCCCGGGGTCTTATTTACATTTAAATTACTCAATTTGCTTTGTACTTCGCTCACACTGATGGTGAAAATATCTCCTATTACATGAGTTGAGGTGTTATTTTCAGGGGTATGATCGACAACTTCTGTGAAAACTGAACCAAAATATTTGTTGAGCATATTTGCCGTGTTTTTGTCACCTGTTATCGTCTGGCCATCTTCTATTAGCGGTCCGATTCCGCTTTTGATCTGTTTATTTTTATTTACGTAACTGTAGAATTGTTTGGGGTTTGTGGCACTCTCTCTGGCAATAGTCAGAGAGAGAGAGAGATATATGCACCAAACATAAAGCGAGCGACGATACTATTGTGGTGAAAGGTGAAGGTCAAGAACATATTGGTCAGTATAGGAGTTGCAATGATAGGGTCTGGGGGAGGAAGCTTGCAGACGGGGACGAAGTAAGGTGTTCATGTTGAGGGAGAAACTTATGTCAGTCCTTTCCACCGGTGACTCTCTGATTCATCGAAAACTTTCAATTTGGGACACAATAGCTTAACCCCTTCTTTACCGGCGACGTTATTTAATTGTTATTCTTGCTATTTGTAAACGAGTTTGTGCAGTTTACGAAAGAGCTGAGGTAGTAAAAGGGTTAAGTGAGATAGATCGAAGCCTGTTAATTGCTGGAGGCTATTTTAAAACTGACTAAAATCGTCTAATTGTAGCTAAAATAAAGTACAAATGACGTCATCGGTACGAAAGGGGTTAACTGTTTCAACTAGATGATGACAAAACTATTTTCTTTCAAATTTCCACACCGGCAATTTATATGATGAATTGTTCGGAGTAAAAGGTTCAAGCTTGCGTGTTAATCTACAACATAATATATTTAATCATACTTTCACACACACGTACACGGAAACACACATCGTCGGTAATATCTGTGTTTTATTAATATTTGTTTTCACCAACTCATCAATTAATTTACAAATAAACCTAATTAACTAATTAAATCAATGAAAGGAATGAATACATGTGGTACTCAAAGGACTCGAACCTAGGATACTCACACCGAAATTCCGCACACTAAGTACTAGGCTATCAAGACAGTTAAGGGTTTATGCATATGCCTACGATATATTATACATTCTCGAATACTGCATATTAATCTTAGCCTGTACATATACCCAATTGCACTCTGATAACGACATGATTAGACGAATGGAAGGCGTAATTAATGGGGCACTTAACCACAAAGGAAGGCCTCGCTATAAATTACTCCTGAACCAGAAATCACCAATGTCGGCCACTTGTACAAAATCACTCTGTCTATTTCCCAAGAGCATTATGTTCCGTATGACCTGGACTTCATGCAGTATGTATTTATTGATTAACCTGATTGACTCTACACACACTTCCATAACCTTTGTCCCCTTCCCCCAGGTTCCCTATGATAAGTGTGTACACAGCCAAGTTAAAACACCGCCACTTATCTTATTAGTCAGCTGGACCCCATCTCCTTACCCACTTTACTGTCTCTATAACATGTTCACCACCTGAACCATTTAACCCCTTCTGTACAGGTCACTCCTGTTACCTTTATTGTGGCTACTATTAGACAATTTTATTCAGGTTAAAAAGGGCCTCCAGCAATTAAAAGGCTTTAAACTATCTCACTGTACCCGTTTTACTACCACAGATCCTCCTTAAACTGCACAAACTCGTCTATATATAGCTAGAATATAATTAAAAAGACGTCGTCGGTACAGATGGGGTTAACATATACCTGTACCTTGTTTCTTTGCCTTGTATTGCGTCATGCAGACAAAATGAAGGGGGAAGTACTTAAGAGTTGAAGAACGTGACGTTCGGTGAAAGTCGAAGGAGAAAGGAAACATACTCTAGACACACATAAACAGACAGGTAGACAAAACAGATGGAAAAAGAAAAGACAAAACTGGTAGATAATTATTGGGAAATTAAATACAAAAAGGCTAAACGACATGCGGATGGGCGAAAGTCGAGAGGGAAGGAAGGAAATGAGGACTTGGGAAAGGGTGGAAGATAACATTGCGTAGTGTGCGGTTGTTTAAGTGACTTCTTCTTATGAGAGAGAGAGAGAGAGAGAGAGAGAGAGAGAGAGAGAGAGAGAGAGAGAGAGAGAGAGAGAGAGAGAGAATATAGGAGATAATGACAGGGTGGTGAGTTGCGTATGTTTTTAGAGGAATTAGTGACAATGGGCGGAAGATGAACAAGTTATGTGGGAAGGAAGGGAAGGGCACACCATAAAATAAAGGAGGGGTAAATTTGAGGGAAGGGGAAGGAGAAAGCGTGTAGTTGAACTATATGTTCGTGGTACATTTGTTGTCACATGTATTAGCTTGATTTGTGTAATTGGACCACACAGCTACACATAATGGCAAAAGAAGCCAATGAAAATATTTACTGATCATCACTTTGTTGCGAAATTATGTTAATTAAATAAATTACAAAATGGTGTATATAACGATTTGTTTGCTATTCCTTAATTATTACATCTTTCCTAAGCAAAACAAAATCATCAGGCGGCAGCTGGAGTATAACCTTAATTGATATCATCTGATTGAAAGACTTAACAGAAAAAGGATATATGGGGCTTAGGACGAGGTGAGGGGGAGTTAAGAATGGAGGGCGGCAGGTGATCAACTGGTCCAATGACTGAGGTGGTGAGATGTGTAGGGTGGCAGGGGAAAGAACCAGGATCATAGACAAGTCGGTGGCGTTAGGGGAGGAAGGGGAGGATAATACGTGGGAGGCAAATATTGTGTGTGTTGAGGGATCAGGGTGACATAGATGAAGAAAAGGGAATGAGAAGAAGAGGTGATTATTATTGGAAAACATATATAATTCAGAGCATAATTCAATGACACTAAGATAGTGGATGTTGAAATAGATAAAGGGTAAATAGTGAATGGGAGAGGATAAAGCTAGAGAGAAAAAGTATGCCCTATGGAAATACAAATAGTAATACAAATCTAAGCATGCAATAGAAAAATACCTGAGGTGGCGAGCAATGTCGGATGGGAGAGGGACGAGGATCAATGAACAGAAAAGCAAGGAATTAGAGAAGCGGGATAAGAGGAAACAAATGGTGTGGTGAGAAACATAAGAGACATAGACAAGACAAATAAATAAAGTATACAGATGATCTTAGTGGTATAGGTAAACACTAATGAAACTAATTAATACACACTAAGATATAAGACAGAGGTAAAGGTGAGGGAGGGAGAGGATTATGCGTGTGTGCTGATATGTGCTGATAAATAGATGACATAGTATAAACAATACGAGTTCATACTTTCTGAGGTGATTAATATTTTCTGGCGGTCGTCAATAAAGAAACACCCTCACTCTCCATTAGTTGGTTTAGATCCTTACAATTGTATCAATAAATAAATGAATCCTGATCTCATTTTATCTCAACATTTCCACCCTAGTTATCAGTATGATAACCATGTTGTTCCAAAACCGTAACGAAGGCAACATTAATGACCAATAACGTCCCAAAAGGAAAGAGACACATATAGGTAGACAGACAGATATACTATTACAGACATATTGATAGCATTCAATATTCACTAAGACAAAACAAATAAAAATAAATAATAATAATATATATATATATATATATATATAAACTAGGTCGCTCCAACTCGTATCGAAGGCCAGACTATTGACTAAACAGCTCTGATAAAACGTCCAGACATTTATTTCGGAGCCCACCACTTCATTAGCCCTAAACTTATCATCCAGACTAATCCCCGTTAATGACCCACGAACCATTACCTCGCCCACTGACCTGTCTATGGGGAGAGTGGGGGAAGGTGTCTACAGTTGTCACAAGGTTGTTTATGTTGTACCGTCAATCATCTTATTTTGTACAGTTACGCTGGAAAGTAGTGGGCATTCTTCCTAACTATAACTATTTTCTCCTTTAAAAAAAGAACAACCCCACATTTCAGCAAAACTGAACATAGTTAAAATAGGCTTTCAGAGGCTATCAACCCTTCTGGATTATTTAGCCAGCACACTGTAAGTCAAGAATAGCGTCAGGACAGTAGCCTCTTTTTTCGCGAACTCCAGTGCCTTGATGTGAACATACAGTAGATTGAATATACAACATTTATTCATGAGTGTTGATAACTTGGTATTACCCTTTACTAGAGAGATATCCACAGTGAAAGCTATGAAGGTAGAACACGTCTTATGAACATTATTGTACACTTGTCCACCTGTTACAGAACAAATATACTATACTGTATATACTAAATATACTTACATTCAGGTATCATAGCTTCACAAATATGATAAATTCAACAAAATGAGTGTTACTATCACATAATTATCTAGATAAATCTGTCTGAGAAGAGACTCAGACCAAGCATGAGAGGGGTGGAAATGAGTTACTTGAGAACTGTGTGCGGAGTTACAAGAAGGGATAGACAGACGAATGAGGAAGTAAGAAGGTGGTGTGGTGTGGAGGTAGACGTGCTGGAAAGTGTGAAAAGGAACACCTTGAGATGGTTCGGCTATATGGAACGTATGAGAAGCGAGAGAATGACTAAGAAGGTGTATGAGAGCGAGGTGGAAGGACAGAGAGGGAGAGGTAAACCGAAAGAGAGGTGGAAGGATGAAATAAGGAAGTATATGGATGAAGGCGGTCCTGGTTGGGAGGAGGGGCGTCGACTGACTGGGGACAGAGGTGCATGGGGGCGGTTCGTTCGTGGCCACCCCTGCGGGGATCACGGCGTCAGGCAATAATAGATAGATAGATATTTAATGAAACAACAACAAAATATAATTTATGTACGATGTGTATAATTAAAAAAATTGGAGGCCAGGAACTTTCATAAGTGACACGAAAGTATGAAAAATATGGGAAAATGTGAGCGTATGAACACATACAAAAACAAAATATGGACGAATTTGAATTTATATTTTAACAACTGATATGATTCAGTCAATTTATATATAGTTGTATACTATTTTGATGACTTCAAAATTATCATAGCAACAGTGTACCTTCCCCCTAGTAGGCCTTACCTCCCCACACCAGACTTCTACAAACTGTTCAGGCAGAACACACCGGTCTACCTCATTGCAGACCTAAACGCCAAACATAACACACTGAACACACAAACACAAAATACAGTAGGGAAACAAATAGGTCAGTTAATAATGGATGGAATCATAAGATACGTAGGGCCACACTTCCCAACCTATCATTCCCATAACTCCTCCACCACACCCGACATAGTCCTAACGAACCACAAAACCTACCATAACCTGCACCTCTCTCCAGGTCCACTCACCACCAGCGATCATATACCAATAATAGCTAAAATATCAACCTCACCCATCATTACCCCAATACCACCTAGACCTAATTTTGCACTTGCGGACTGGGACTCCTTTAAAACTAACATCAGCACCAAAATGCAGAACAACACCACACTCAATGAAGGAACAACAGCTGACATAGACGAGACTCTAACAGACTGGTACAACACAATAACAGACAACATAAGAAAACATATACCGACGACAACCTACAGAACATTAACTAACACAAGACACAGTCCAGAAACACAAAATCTACTTGTACAATATACTGCGCTCAGACAACAAGCACAAAATCTAGGCTGGACTAACGAACACTACAGACGATACAAGGACATACAGTACAGACTACAAATAAACCTAACACAAGAGTGCAATGACCAGTGGAGTACAAAAATAACTGAAACTGCCGACACATACAAAGACTCAGCTACTTTCTGGAGAAAAATTAGGGCACTGCAAGGACACGACACTCACGACGTAGACTACTTGATTAATAGCCAAGGACAAAAAATATACCCTCCCAGACTACAGGCAGACATACACAAAAGACACTGGGAGACAATACTAAATGACAATGATGACGTCATGCCTCAAAACAACCACATCAGCGACTTTATGCAAAGACATATCAACAGAACAACACCATACCAAACAATTGACTTAAGTAGACTAGATGACTATAACATACTTACCAGACCAATAACAGAAATAGAAATCAAAAGAATAATTAAAAAATCCAGAAAATCATGTCCTGGGAAATCAGGCATAAATAAAACGATTCTAACAAACCTCCCAGACATTGCTATAACAAGACTTAAAAATATCTTCAATGCCACATTATCTCTAGGATACTTCCCCACCAAATTTAAAACCGCTATAATTAGACTAATACCAAAAGCAGGAAAAAACCCACACCATCCAGAACACCAAAGGCCTATTTCATTGTTAGAGGTCCCAGGTAAAATCCTAGAAAGAATAATAAATTACAGACTAAGGCAACATCTCACTGAGGAAAACCTGTACAACCCCACACAATTTGGTTTCAGAGAAGGTAGAGGCACAACACACGCCCTTGCTCTAACCACCGAAATTATAGCAAACAACAAAGCAAACAAACATCAGTGTAACTTAATCCTTCGGGATATATCTAAGGCTTTTGATAAAGTCTGGCACTTGGGGCTCAAATATCAAATATTACATCTTAACCTCCCTACCATAATCGAAAAATTTCTATGCAACTTCCTCAATAACAGAACAGCCAGAATAAAAGTAAAAAATACCCTAAGTGACAGTTTATCAATAACTTGTGGAGTCCCTCAAGGATCTGTCCTATACCCTACTCTCTTCACGATATACACAAACGACACACCAACATCACTCACAGGCACAAACATTGCATACGCAGATGACATAACACAGATAATAGGGTACCCGGGACAGTCTAGGGCGATGATGGCTAGACGTACACAAAGAGAAGCAGAGAGAATAAATAGATTTGAAGAACACTGGAAAATAAAAACAAACTTAAATAAATTCACAGTCCTACAACTTGCCATTCAAAATAAGCAACAAATTACGATAGATGGTAATATAATCGAAAACAAAAACAAAGGCAAAATACTAGGCCTAAATATAAACACGCAAGGTTATATACAACATGTTACAGAAAGGAAAAAACTAGCCATTGCCGCACTAGTAAGGCTTTTTAGATTCAAAGAATTACCTACTAAAATCAAAACTCACTTAGTAAAAGCCACTGTACTACCCATCCTGGACTATCCACCCGTACCCACACACGCACTAAGCAACAATCAGTTAAGAAGACTACAAAAAATTCAAAATAAACCTTAAGATTTGCCACCAACCAACACTACCCATACACTATGACAACGCAGCAAATACACGAACATACAAACACACTTCCACTTAACGTCCGTCTCCACAAGCAGGCTACTAAAATATGGGAACGATTAGAATTGTTAGATGATCCCACTTTTAGAATGATAAGAGATGATGATAGGGATAAAATGTACCATCAGTGGTTCCCAAGTAGCCTACATTCACTGCAATTTAACAACGCTCAAGTGCCTGCCCCTATATACTAAATAGGCTACTAAGCATGTAGAAATTAAGTTTCAATATTGTTTATAAACTCAACTGACAATCCAACAAATAAAATCCTCGAATCTAGCTAAATCATAAGTGACAACTGTAGGCTATACAATTAGGCAGGCCAGTATAGTATAAGTATAATTAATAACATTTTAGGCTACTTAGCTAGTAATAATTTTAAGACACAACTATCACTGATTGTATAGGCTATGAAAAACTAACTATGTATTTAGCTAGCTCCAAAAATGCATGTTAAAAAAAAAATAATAATAATAATAATAATAATAATACTACAACGAAAAATGTATGTGTGAAACCAATGTATTATAAATAAAGCGAAGTGGTATGCCCACTAACTTTTATGCCTCCCACACTTGCTTCATCTTTCTCTCTTTGCCTCCCACATAAAACCCTCTCCTCTCACCCACCTTTCCCTAAAAAAAAAAAAAAAAAAAAAAAAAAAAAGACTTCACTGTTGATCATCCAATTGTTGTATCATGCACTACTCATCATGGCTCGGACCCACATCACCGGCCAAAACTACCGCAACCCCAACACCTCGATAAATCTCAATATCTCAGGATTTGTCAAGTGGTACAATGTATGTAAAGCAGGGGTATGGATTCATCACAAGATTGGATACTAACACAGAAATATTTGTTCACCACAAATCAATATCTAAATCCAATCCTAAATATTATCCATCTCTAGGTGAAGGTGAACCAGTTGTTTTCAACATTAAACCCGGGAATAAAGGGCCAGAAGCTCACCAAATCACTGGCCCTAGAGGTGCAGCAGTCAAAGGCTCACATCTTGCCCGCCAAAAACATCAAGTCAGCAAGTCACCAAGACAACGGACAAGACACAACGAGGAACCTGACACCATGGCCAGTATATATGCATATATTCAGGCTGCCAAAGTCATTGCAGGCTCAAACAAACATCATTTATGTCAGATAATTCCTCAAATCCTCAAGCACAACTGATTATCAACAATCTACATCCCTCCTGAAGTCTTGGATTCCCGAAAACAACAGAAGAAACCAAGAAGGAAAACAGAACATCACCCCAACATCACCATAGAAGATGACTCCTCCATCAATTTAGAAGACCTTGAGGAGGAGGACAATGCTGAGGAAGATGATGACGACTACGAAGAAGATCCGGAAGCCGAAGAAGAAGAATATCCTGACCATCAAGAGAACACTCCTTCTCCCCCTCCTCCAGTTCTGACTCCTCAAGTTGCTGAAAGGAAGAAGGAGAAACTTACCAGAGACACCACCACCAAGTTACCAGACAAACAAGATGAAGAACTTTTTGAATTTGTGGACGATCTTGAAACTCCTACTCCTGCTATGCTGAAAAAAAAAAGATACCCAAAAGATAACATAGAGTTTGCACTTTCGCCTACAGGAAGACAATTCTATTTCAAGACAACTCTATTTGGAGAGGTAGGGAGAGGAAATTCGTCACATTCATCAAATCCATCAGATACCCAAATAACTTAGTCAAATTTAACTCTTCTTCAGCAGTGAACATCCAAAACATTTTTTTTTTTTTTTTTTTTTATATAATTAAGTTGCCCTACCCTTAATAAAGCAAGGTGATATGCACACTAACTTTTAATCTACTACTTTCTTTCATAATTTCCTACTTTACCTTCCTGACCAAACCTCTACTTTCCTCCCCCTTCCCCCGCTAGGGGATAAAAAAAAAAAAAAATCACTGGAAGGCTACAAGCTAAACTATATTTTAGTGATACATGCAATCCTGATAAATATGGAATTAATGTAATGTCACACATATCCATCGTAATTGAATAGTATATGTAATTTGTTTGATTTTAAACAAGACCTCGAGTGACTACCGGTAACCACATGAAATGTGTCCCTCCGTCATTATAATTGTGGAATTATCATAAACGTCCTAAGTTAGTCATACTTTGTTATTGTACAGTTGCCCACATGAATCCGCACCCATTTCCTGACTTTATGTATAGATACAAAAAGGGTAAGATTGACTTATAGGAAATATTTAATACTAAAGAACCGATAAATGATTAATTAACAATTGATCATATCAATTAATAACAAACTACAGACGTAATTCAATTAAGCTCCTTTTCCTTGAATACATAAAATCATAAGATGGGTGTGAATTAACTATGGCAACTGTACTATGTAGGCCTATACAAATAATACAGAGACAAATCATCTTTTGGATATATGAACGGTTACCAACACGTCCGGGTAGCCTATTACATAATAATTATATTTATGCTTATAGTTTATCTTATTAAGAGTATATAGCGGAAAACAATAATGCAGCCTACCATATTTATTGTTTATTATTTAAGTCTGTATTATATTGAATCTGTCTCTCTCTCTCTCTCTCTCTCTCTCTCTCTCTCTCTCTTCAGCAATCTTGTTATTTCAAAAATATCAGTAAGAAAAGCATATATGCTCCACCACTTCTGAACCCGACTGTGCATGTAAATCATTCACAACAGTTCGTGAATATCTTGTATTGTTCATTATACACATACAACATCCGGATGGTTCTGCCAGATGCCAACTAAACAATGCCAAACAATGCCAACTGGATGCACAATGGTTAAAGTGAGAGTAAAGCTGAACACAACTCTCCCCACTGGTGACTAATTAATGACTTCCTGGTTCATTATCCCGTGATATATCGACTATTGGACTATCACCACCACCGGGACTATTAACTATTGATGTATCGTTATTGACTGCCACTGCTGCTTTGTGATCCAGAAAACAACGTTTGCCGTACTCACTGCTTGCCTTCCAATTACAGTAAAGTCATTATCTTTATATTAACGGGTTTGGCAGGCTATTGTAAGAAGCGATACTTAAACATTAGTCATCTATCTGTTCATCCTGATAACGATTTAGCTATCTTATATTATCTACTATCTTACTAGACGATTGTATGTAGGTCATTTGAAGGAGGAAGGCCGAATACTCTCAAATAATACTCTTAGTGGCTGCGAATTTCATATAATGACAATTAGCATCACATAGTATTATTTAGTTATATGAAGGACAAGGAGTCCTATGCACAAGACAATGAAAAATGTATATATGACATGCTGATCAACTGTTTCATGATGCAGTAATATGACAAGTCAAAAGACTAAACAGTGATGCGTCTGTAAATTTGTTCTAAAAAGCTATTTTAAAGTAGCAAGCGAACTGTAAAGCACGAATAAAGGCCTTTAGACAGAAACAAAAGCAAATGAAAACAATAAACGGAATACCTAATGGTTTATATGGGTAATTACGTTGTGTACAAATAATTAAAGTAGACACAGAAAGACAAATAGATTAAATAGTTTGTCTAGACTCTAGAGAGTATTATGATACGAGGGATAAGCCTGGGAAACGAGTAAACTAAATCAAATATTTATTAGACGGAGGAATTCAAACAGGCATATAAAGCCTAAAACAAAGAGTACAATGTTCAAAGTATAATTGGAAAGCAATATACAAGTTAAAACATATGTATCACTGTGTGTTGGTGGTGTGATGGTTTAGATGCTTATGTTCTAGGTGTTGTGTCCCGAGTTCGAATCCCGGGAGGACCATATGCTTTCATTAGTTTATTCAAGTACATTGGGGTTTGTGGTGGATGATTAATGTCAAGAACGGGGTGTTCCTTAACTCCTACAGTACCGGTGACGTCTTTTTCTTAATTTTTCAAACACTATTGGACGATTTTATTGAGCTTAGGAAGAACATATGATAGCTAAAAGGATGAATTGAGATAGTTTGTAGCCTATTAGTATGCATACATCCTTCCTAAACTGAATAAAATTGTTTAATAGTTGCCAGAATATAATACAAAGGACATCACTGGTACAGTACGGGTTAATTTATTTATCAAAAGAAGGAAAATAGTAAACAATGGACAAATCAGAAAAACAAACTAACAACACACTGGCCATAAATATATTTATGAAGGAACGAGACACAGCAGAACACATATAACGAGGAATATACATAAAGTATAACATAATTAACTAAATCAGCTAGATAAACAATATATACGATACAACCCGCCCTCCCCTAATCTTTACACCCTGGAGAATGTATATTAATAGAAAAACATAGAGCAACTATCAATACATATATGCAAACGCAGGCTAGATCTATAAATGGTTTATGAAATAAAGAAACAATTAAATACATAACGTTGGACGAAAAAGAAAACCACACCAAAGATCAAGGAAATAACCAGAATAAATTAAGATATAAACTGGCTATAATAAAATTATGCAAGGTATTCTTGAAAAAAATAATTAATTAATTAAGGAGCGAGTCAAACAAGAGAGGTAATTGATGCAGAGCCTGGGCCATAAATTGATATAAATGGGCTGAAACCAGTTACCAGCCTACAGATAGTATCAGGGGAGGGAATGGAAGAGAAGCGAATATTATGGAATCCCTTAAGCAGGGATCCCACTGTGCGACTCGGCGACTTGGAATGCGATGCGACAGCTTATTTTTGTCTATGTCCAAAAATCGCCGTTTTCGGCGCCGAATCAATGTGATTTTGTAAGCGAAGAACGCGGTAGCCGTGAGAGAGTATGCGAGTATCGTGCGAGAACATCGAATGTGAGGAGACATTAGCGAAAGTCTGAAGACAATTTGACAGCGATAAGAACGAATTATGCGAAAGGTATTATTGACAATTGCGATACCGCTGCAATAATGGTGCGCATGCAAGACTACTGGTGCAATTAGACTGAGAATGTTATGCAAACATGTCGAATGATGGACGGTTGTCGCACATACGTTCCCCTGTAATCCCACATGTCACCTGCGATGTCACCGATTTTATAATTGGATGAGGCAGATATGGTATGGTATAAATAGGGTGGTGGCAGAAGGTTCTCGACCAGTTTACCTGCCTCCCAGAGCTCAACCTCACTTTATCTCATGCTAAATATGTTTCAGTACTTTTTAACGTAGTTAAGGGATTTCTTCTTCGATATCCGACAACAAAATGTGACTTACCCAATTTTAACTAACTGATTTTGTCTACTCTACTTCTGACTACAAAATTTACTTCCCGAATTTATCAACCCCCTGATTTTGACTATTTCATTAGTAGCCTACTATACTAATTTTTCTTTTAGGGCAAACACTCTACACCAGGTAGTATAGAGATAGCCGGTTTGCCACAGTTATAACAGAAAACCGATTACGGCGGATGGCTGTGGCCTGATGAAGTCCATCCGCCTCTCTATTTTGCCTTGGGGTGGGTGTTTGACTGTATCTATATTTTTCATATATCTATTAATTTCAACTCTTTTCAAATGTGCGTGTGTGTATGTCTGGCGGGGGTTTGGACCCTCCTTTTTTCACTCCAGTAGTTTGGAGAATTTAGGTGTCACATCATCCTTTTGGCGATCATAAGACGCTTCACCCCATTCAGGGATCGGGTTTTGGCGGTGATCGATCGCAACCTGCAATGTCTCAGTCCTTCGATCAGGTAAACATTTATTTTGAAGGAAGTCTGGGGAGGTTTTTTCAGTCTACTCGACAAAAAAAATAGGTTGAGAGAGAGAGAAAGTTATATATACTGTAGGTAGAAGCACTCACAACTCTTATCAACATTAAACAACACATCATCATAATAATAATGTGTTTTGGTAAAATTGTCAAAATAGTTGGAAGTAAGATCGGAGCTCCATAATGCCGGTATCACACGAGCGCTTTTTCACTCAACATTTATCCTTAACACTGGTCTGGCAGCTTATGAGGTAAACATGTAAATTATTTCGGTTACCTAAATGCATCTACCATCAGTCTAGTTTCCGATATCAGTGTCAAATACTCCAGAAATGTTGACATGGTGTATGTAAAAAACAAATCCTAAATGAGGCTACATCCTTAGACGATTATATACAGCTTAGGAAGGAACTCTGGGAATTTCAAAGGGTAAAGACTATCTCAAATGAGGCCTACATCCTTAGACGATTTTAGACAGCTTAGGAAGGATCTCTGGGAGTTTCAAAGGGTACAGACTATCTCAAATAAGGCTACCGGTACATCCTTAGACGATTTTAAACAGCTTAGGAACTCTGGGAATTTTAAAGGGTTAAGACTATCTCTACGATTTCATACAGCTTAAGAAGGATCATCTTCTTCGTCTTCTTCTCTTTTCCTTTTTTTATATTTCTCTTTTTCTTCGTCTTCTTGTCTATTAATTATTATCGTTCATATTCCTTGATTTTAACATTTTATCCCCCTTTTACTTGCCTTCTTCCTCCTCTGCCTTCTTCCTCCCTTTCGTCCTCCTCTTCATTCTATCCACTGTCTTCTTATTCTTATTCTTCTTCTTCTTCGTTCCTAATCCTAAACCCTTTCGAACTCCTAATTTCTGATTTTCTGTTGTAATGTTTTTGTTGTATTCGTATTTTCTTCTTTATTCGCACATTATCTCACTCCTTCGGAACTTGTCTAGTGACAATCTCGTCGCGATAGAAGTTATCGGGTAGACTATCGCGTTTATTGCGCTACCGTCACACTTTAATCGCTCGGTCATACCAAAAACAGCGTTGCCAATAATGACGGATCGCTGAAATGTCAATGAAGGACGCAATGACATCGTAATTAATCGATATTGTCGCAATTATGTTGCACAATTGTCGCACTATTTTCGCAATTATCGTTTGAAGGTCGACCATTTCGCACACCTTTCCATGAGTTGCGACAAACAAGACCTTGGTGCGAGTACTGAGATTCTACTGAGTTAAGGTGAAAAAGAAGTGAGACAATGCCCGATTATGTCGCATTTCTCGCAGCAGTCGTCCATTCGCAGCCGGATTTTAAACTTTTCAAAATCTAACGGCGACCCTAGCGACTTCTGGGGGTCTCGTGTGGGGGTTTGTGAGACTATTGTGAGAATCCTGAGATTGATTGAGACTTTATGGTCGATTAATGCGAATACTGGATATAGAGAAAACAAAACTGTCGCAAGCTGTCACATCGCATTTCGTCGCCGAGTCGCAGAGCGGGATCCCTGCTTGTTTATTTCTTGTTATAATTAATGTTAATGTTATTTTGTTACGACCGGCACTACGAAATAAACAAGGGCACTCAATATTGGACTAGATGATAGGCTATATCTGCAACAACGGTACGCTAATTCCAAACTCTCGAACTATTTCGCCGGCGAACAAAACACTTAAACCCTCCAGAGTTAATCTCCTGGATAACGGGGTATCAATTAACTGGGGTTTAGTGCACTTTTACAAAGGCTTTCCGGTGACGGCAAAGCCTACTCTCAAAAAGGAGTACTTACGTTAATACTAGTGAGCAACTTCTCTTGGCGCTTAGGAACAAGAGTTTGCAACTTATCTTGAAGAATAATGCTCTTAAGTAATAACAATGCTTGAATAAACTATAACAAGATTAAATAAAGAAATATATGCTTACGTTAACTTTAGTGTGAGTCCGTACTCAACACTAAACTCTACAATGCTCTATGAAAACACTGGAAGTCTAGTCCTACAGCAATCAGATATGGAATCTTCTGAAAAGGTCTGATGCTCTAATATGCTCGTTAATACAGAACAGAAATAAATGCAGGGGCAGGACACCAAAGCGTGTATCTTAAATACACCAATAAGTAGGATACATATATATATAACAAGGGAGTGCAACAACTCTGTGACAGCACTAATAATAACCACTCAGAAAAAGTACTTCCGTAGCCAACGTAATAGCCAAACTGGGTTGTGCACTATGCATCAACCATGGCTAAAATAAAGCGTGAATAATTCCTAAAGCATACACAATTAAAGTTAATAAACACAATGCTGTCTTTCTCACTAATAAAGACTAGCAGTGGCATAAAAGGTACTAAGAAACTAGGCAGAGCGCAAGCATGCTCGTAGCCTACTGCCTCCCCTTGAACAGATTTCCCTTATGTTACGTTAAGTGACTTGGAGGCTCTCTTGGTAAGTCCAGATCTCTAGTATCTGGTCTTGCCCTGGCACTCCATAAAGGTCAACAAAATGAGGTAGCAATCATACAGGTAAGAGTAGGCAAAAGCCCTTTACCGGTATACTGCTACACTCGCAAAGGAAAATATGCACAAGGGTTACAGGCTAGCTAGCTTCGTCGATGTTGTACAGGCTCTGACTTGCCACATACATAACTCAGACAACGACCAAAGATACCTTCCACTGTCTAGCATTAAATAATAAGAGAGAGAACAGCTCAATAATTAGAAGCACCCCACCACTATGGTACCATTTGACTATGACTCTAATACTCCCTAAAGCTAGTGCAAACATAAATGTGAGAGCTGGTGCTGGTAATAGGACTGGCCGACTATGGATGTCGTATGCAGAACCAGAAGGGATAAGTAATTGAATAAAGAGAGAAGTATGAAACCGAAGAAGTTCAGAGAGAGAGATAGTAGTATAGAGGGTTATATGGGAGACAGATTGCAAGGGACATGTAGGACCTAGCACACTACGCCAAGCTCTGAAGGAGACACAAGGACAGGAGCCCGCACCACCGTCCCAGGACCGCGGCCGCCAATCACAGACGACTACGTCATGCAGAGCAAGCGTTCTATGACGTAGACAGGCCCGCCGGCCAATCACGGGCGTGGGAAACACCTCCGAGCGCGGGAGGCAAACGTACATACACACTCACAAACTACCATCACGCTGCCTACCCCGCTCTCTCTCTCCTTAACTTCACACAATGCATCTTTTATTCTAACAATGATATAAAATACTTCCAAGTGTCACAGACAAGAATAAAGATCACCACTGATCTGTTGCGACAACATGAACTTTATGAAAGAAAGAACATCGTTCTACGATTATTGTAGCCCATTTCACTGCCCTGGCGAGCGCTAGCGAGTTACGAGCGCATTCTGGCAAGCTGGCCAGCGTAACAATTTGTATTATTATTATTATTATTATTATTATTATTAGTAGTAGTAGTAGCATAAACTGTCAGGGATGTGTAGGCCTATGTATGTATGTATGTATGTATGTATGAGTCCAGTAAAGATACGGCAGAATGGGGGGTCAACCCACCACTAATTGCAATAGTTTTTCTGATTGTTGCATATGAAACTACATTATGAGGAGGATAACATATCAAAAGTCTAAGAAAATCAAACTATGGGAACATATTTTAAAATTGTGTTAAGGACACATACCCTCGGACAACACAAAACTTCAATTTTCTTTGCTTTATGAGATGCATACTGCGACTGCGGAACACTTATTCTTTATGAAATATGGTTAAATGCATCAATGCATCATGCGTCAGTGTTCAATGCATCATCACTGAGTTCCTCTAATTGTAATGTTGACATATTTGCACAGATTCCACGACACTGTCCACATGCAATAGTGCAGTCAAGTCCATTCTTGCGACATGTACATCGCAGAGTTTGACAGCCAGTCTTACAGCTGCATCTGATGACCTCAAGGAGTTCTTGAGGAGCGGGATCTTTACTTGTTGTCAACGGGTACATTCTTCCATCGACCACCTTCCACCCCCAGTCTTCTGGATGCAGAGTATTCACACCACACCACACCTGAACCTGATAGTAAACTCGGAGGCTGTGATTTCTCAGAGATGCAGAGGTCGGAGGTAGTGCATGAGGCTGTACACTTAAGGTACTGGATGTTGTCTTTTGACAGAAACGTCTGTACCGCAGCTCATCAATGGTTTCCCCTTCGAGACCACTGTACAATGACACACAGCAATTTCTCCAGCAGTAATGATGTTCTCTTTTGTCATGTCTGGTTTCATGAAAAGTTGTGCTTGTTTGCAGAAGACAGCATTTTTCATGCGTGTCAGAGCAAGTTGCTTTCCAAGACCATGGACTCTCGATGTAGTATCACATCCAAGGACAGCGTGTATGAAGAGTATGTTGTCACAGACTGCGCTGCCAAGGGCTGCCCTTGTCGTTTTAATGTTCCATGTTCTTGGTCTCTTCTTTGAGTGTGATTTTGGCTCTGGTTTGAAGAAGAGTTTGTGCTATGTATTCTTGCCATGATAGCAGAGAAGTACAAGTAGATCAGTGTCGTCTCTAACCAGTATGCTGTCACACCTAGCTGCAGATTCCACTGTTGTCTGAACGATTGGTAAATCGGCATCTCCTTTTGCATGGATGACATGACAGTCTGTCCTTTCCAGGTGTTCACCTAGCATATGGAGGAACTGTTTTTTGTTTTCTTTGTTTGCCAGAAACTCTTCTTTCTTCATCTTCAGCCTCATATCAACAGAAAAGTGAACCCGAGCACCGACAATTCCATTTCGTCGTCGAAGGTGAGCACAATCTTTGGTTGAGGTGGCATCTGTGTATCCATCAAAGACAACTGTAGCTTTTCCATATCTGTTGGAGACATATAGACAGTAGTCTTGCAGAATCTCCTCCCAACTGTGTCCATGTGTCCATGGAATGTGATGCAGGAGAGCACCCCCGTCTAGAATGTACTGGATATCCCCTTCTGGAGCCGGACTGTCTAAACCTTCAGACCACATTGCATCAGCCAAGCTTGCTTTGTTCGCTGTCTTCATCATCGTCTTGGAGTCAAACAAAGCCGTGGGATATGCAGAGAGCTCAAAAGACATCATTTGATGAAGATCACCGCATCGGGTTCCTGCAGTTATAAGCCTCTGGAACAGAAGATTGGCGTCAATGTGAACATCTTCTGAAGCAATAGCTACTACTGATTTGACATTCATGGTGGTGGCCTGCGCCTTATTCTTGAAGACAAAATCAACAAGCTTTTTTCCTTCCATGGATTGCAGGATAGCATAGCCAACCTTCTCCGCTGAATCAACATTAACTGTAGCTGTTACAGTGACACCACTGGCGATGTTTCTCAATTCTTTTGGATCATTGAAGGGACTCCTCGCCAGAAGAAAATGAACCATGGCTCTTGCATCATTGGTGTCCTTGACAAGTCTGGCATGAGTAACATCCTTGTGTTGGTCACTGCTTATGTACTGTACGGATGTAAACTGTTGCATAGCATCATTAACTTCTGCACAGGATGGAGCTGAAAGGACCCACAGAGATCTCTGTGCCTCTGTCATACCACGTCCTCCGGTCATGCCTCCAGATGACTTCAAACTGCGCATGGAAACCTGTAAAGGAAAAAAAGACAAGCTATATACTCGTGTGTACTGGAACGCATATAGTGGCTGGTATAGGACATGTGAAGAATTTTGTTTTATCTCGTGGCCACGAGTTAGTTATCTTGTGGCCACGACTATGTTGATGATATCGCAATTTCTTGCATGTCAGCCTTATAATAGATCCTAGCACTAAGCTGTAAATGTCATACAGTCAAATAAAAATAAAAGATTTATCTTAAATTATGTTTAGAAATCAAATTAATTCCATTGTGGACATTTATATGTGTCTATGTACATTTTATTATGTGTCTATGTACGATACATAATCTTAGCTTACCTGCTCAATAACAAGGTCTGTGGATAGTCCGGCCCAAAAACGAACTGACCGACGCGGCGACGAACGACATGGAGACCATCCATGAAATGCTGGTAGATGTCTGGCTTTTCGTCCCTGAGTGCAGCCATCTTTTGTAAATATGTGTATACTGACTTTGTATACAAGTTGTGTCCTGAAGCCGCTAAGTATGGCAACATTCTATGCAAGCTTTGCAGGTTTAGGCACCAGTTGCCAGTTCTTTCAGATTTAATGAAGCTTCTCAGTATGTCGATCATTGTCATGTACTCCATCCAGAGCACTGAAGTCCTGTTGTCTTTCAGAGTAACAAGCTCATCTTTAAGTTTAGAAGCCACTCTTTGCAGAACCTCGTTGCTCTCTATGTCTTGGGCAGTTGTTTTCCCAGCTAGTAGCTCCTCCATCAGAGTTCCTAAAGTCTGGAGATCACTGTGCAATTCAAGTTTGTCTTCTTGGTTGTCGATATGGGCGTCAGGATTTTCACCACTTGAACTATCTTCACAGGGCTGCATCTCAACTCCTTTGATTTCATCCGTCAAAGGAGTTACATCAACTTGATATGCTCTAGCTGTCAGGAGAGTGATGAGGGCTGAATCGACTAAGAGATGACCTCGCATTGCTCTTGCTACAGCTTTACCAGACAGCATGTGACCGACTGAGTTCGGGGCATAGACCACTTCAAGCACTTCCTGAAGTCCAGATCCAGACATTAAATGTCCAATGGAACCCAAGAAGCTCATTTGGGTATGAAACGCTCCGAGACGCACAACAATTGATCGGACGTCGCTGTTTGGTGGTTCACTTTCTACAATGGTGAGTGCCTTCCACCAGAGAGGCTGATCAATTGTGATTACGGGGGTGGTATTGTACCGCTTTGCATGCGATGAAACAAATATTAGTGTCGAGTATATACAGGAAAGGTCATTTGGATTCGTGTCTATCATGGGCATAAATACTACCGAGGCTTTCCCTGGATGGTTTCCATCTGCAATCATTTGCATGTATCCATTCCATAGAGGTCTTGATATTTGAGCTGTCGGTGATACTTTCCACAGAAAGTCGGATTGGAGATATGGCTCTTTCACATCTGGTTTCTCCAAGACTTCGTAAGACATGTTGTACATTGCTTCTCTCTCTGATGGAAATGGGTGAATGTTTATCTTTCCGAGGGCAACTCCATCTTTCAAAGGGATGTCCTTTCTAGGAATGTTTCTTTCAGCTTTCAGATAGGGTGTTACAGCTGCGATTATACCCATTCCATGAAACGTGTTCTTGCCATCTAGAGTGGCAATGTCATGGTCTGCATTGTCTCCCATGTACTGATGGAAATGTCCTGGAAAGTACTCAGGAAAGCTAGTCCCTTGGGCAGCTGCAGAACTGCGCTGGAACTTCTGTACTTCTGCATAAGAACAACAGAAACCATGTGCATGCAAGGAATCGATCAGGAATCTGGAATCAAAATGATTGTGCATCTGGATTCCCAGACCGATTTGTAGAGGAGCCATGAGTGCTCTTGGACGAGTTGCTTGCATGATGGCTTGACCTATCGATGCTATCTTCTGCGACTTGTAGCCCACGAAGAGCTCTGTAAGGAAGGTCTGTAACGAGTCAGGGATGAAACTCAGGTTATCTTGGATGGATGCCATGGCACTTGTTGCTGGATAGACATCTCTCGACTAGTTAATTTCTTTGCTGTCATTTTTTATCAGTATAGCTGCTGTTTTGATTATTTCTTTGTGTTTGTCACAATCTTCTTGTTGTGACCTCAAGTGAAAATCGTGCAATATTCGAGAAACAGTGCTTTTCAGAGTGACAACATTAGACTTCCCATCAATTTCTGTGATGACAATCTGGTCTCCAAAGTGTTTCTTCAATTCATTCTTCATGTGAGTGTATCCATAGGCAACGCTCTTATCATCACAGTATTCTTTCATTTTTCAATTAAGTTTGTTATGGTTTTCTGTTCATCATCATTTTCCTCTAAGTATTCTGTAGCTTTCAAGAAGGCTTGTCTTGCTGTTCCCTGCTTTGGTCTTCCAGCACGCTCACTCCTTTTAACCCGCTTGAATGGTTTTCCATCACTGCTTTGAAATATTTGGGGAATCTGCTTCCCTGTCCTGAAGTTGGTTGAACAAAGGTTATGATATAGTGCATCGGCAGCATGGAGGTCATTAACAAATAATACACGATCTCTGACGACGTCTACCCAAGGACCCTCATACTCCTCACATGCTTTGAGAAACATTTTCTGCATGTTGATGGATCGAACTGGAATGAGTTTTCGGGCATCCTGTCGACCACCTGAACTATCTCCACAGCCACAAAATATACAATGTTCTTTGTAGACGAATACTGGTTTCGAAGATCGGAGGCTAGCAGAAGATTGATGAAAATCTGCCTCATTGGCTGATCTTTTTTTGTCTCTTTCAATAACATGGGTTTTTTTGTAATCCTTGCGACATTTGATATGAACTGTCTGACCAACAGATACGGACAAAGTATCCTGACGTAGCGTACAGGCCCTCACGATACTGTCACATCCTTTCTGAGTTAATGTCACCGTCTGTTGACCATTAGTGAGAGGTTGCTCACAAAACACACTTATCCATGATAGCTAGTCATAGATCTGAAATGAAAAGAAAAGTCACATATTATATTTTATATAACCAAGGTGACAAACATCAACATGTAGATTATCTAAGAAACAGATGTACAAATATTGCTGCAATATAAAATGAAACGATGAGATAGACAAGTAGAGAACCACGATTTGTCATTAACCTCTCCGCGGCGCACAGGGGGTTTTCTACAGGGTAATACTGTGCGCATGTATGATGATTTTGGGACCCATTGCCAATTTCGATAAAAAGTACATCATCGTGTAGGGAATGTTTGCGTGCATCGGCCCATATATATTTGACCCCCAAAAAAATGTCTGGGGGGGGTGGGGGAACGGTCCGTAGTTGAAAAATGTGGAGCGAATGGCACCGCGCGGCTAGATTGTCATCGAGCGGCGAGATTTCCCTGCCGAATTTTCACGCGCCCAG
>JBAKBP010027421.1:0-30153 GCA_037953745.1 Lithodes maja | reverse complement strand
AGTACATCTCCCGCGACACCAAGTTTCAATCTAACTCGGAGTGGCGTGTGAATCGGGGACGCTATGAGCCAGCCGGAGAGACGAGGAGGAGATTTACAGATACCCAGAGAGAGAGAGAGAGAGGGAAGGAGGGAGAGAGTGCGTGAGAGAGAGGGAAGGAGGGAGAGTGTGTGTGAGAGAGAGGGAAGGAGGGAGAGAGTGCGTGAGAGAAAGAAGGAAGGAGGGAGATAGTGCGTGAGAGAGAGGGAAGGAGGGAGAGAGTGCGTAAGAGAGAGAAGGAAGGAGGGAGATAGTGCGTGAGAGAGGGAAGGAGGGAGAGAGTGTGTGAGAGAGAGGGAAGGAGGGAGAGAGTGTGTGAGAGAGAGGGAAGGAGGGAGAGAGTGCGTGAGAGAAAGAAGGAAGGAGGGAGATAGTGCGTGAGAGAGAGGGAAGGAGGGAGAGAGTGCGTAAGAGAGAGAAGGAAGGAGGGAGATAGTGCGTGAGAGAGAGGGAAGGAGGGAGAGAGTGTGTGAGAGAGAGGGAAGGAGGGAGAGAGTGTGTGAGAGAGAGGGAAGGAGGGAGAGAGTGTGTGAGAGAGAGGGAAGGAGGGAGAGGGAGAGAGAGCGAGAGCTATATAGAGCTACATAGATACACAGACCACACAGACCTCAAGGTCCTTACTAGGCAGTCTGGCCTTACAAACTATATATATACAGTATATATATATATATATATATATATATATATATATATATATATATATATATACACACATACATACATATACATATACATTTCTTCCCTGAAAAACTGTAGTTACTCACCAGTCTGACCTCCCTTGGATTAATTGCCGTATTAAACGCCTTATGCAACAACGTGACAATGCCTTTAAAGCCAATAACACCACCCTTTTCAAATCACTTCGAAACAAAGTTATTAGAGAAATTAAAATGGCAAAAGAGACTTTCTATCCTAACAAAATACAACACTTGAAACACACAAACATTAGTGAATGGTTTAGCCGAATTCAGGAATTTTGTGGCCTTAAGAACCGACCCTCTACCTTCCCGTGTGTCAACCATCTCACCAGTAATGAAGCAGCCGAGACAATAAATAATAATTTTGCCTCTATATGTCAACAACTTCCCAAGCTCTCTCATGACCAGCTCCCAGCATACCTCCCTGCCCCCTCCCCCCTCCCCCCCACCTATCGTATTAGAGTACGAAGTTTGCCGTCGTTTACAGATTCTCAAACCTAAACGCTCCTCCACTCCACTCGATCTTCCTATCCGCTTATACAAAGAATTTGCTCCTGAACTTTCCTTACCTCTCACATCCATAATTAATGCTTCCTTACAACAATCCAAATGTCCTAAAGATTGGAAGCATTCCTATGTCACTCCAATCCCTAAATCTTCAAACCCTCAATCTCTTAATGAACTACGGCCCATAGCTATTACACCTATTCCTAGCCTTATAAACTTTCACAAATTTTGTGAAAGTTTTGTAGCTGAATTGGCTTACAAAGATATATACAATAAATTAGACTCGTGCCAGTATGGAAATATTAAATCCTCATCCACCTCACACTACCTCATCAGTTTTCTTGACTTCATTCATAAAAATTTAGACCACCGAAACACGTCAGTAACAGCAGTATTCATAGATTTCAAAAAAGCCTTCGATCTAGTGAACCACACCATTATAATTAAGAAAGCACTACAACTTGGCCTCAGGGAATGTCTTACCTCCTGGTTGGCGGATTTCCTCAACGACCGTCAACAATCCGTCCGCTTTCTAGGCAGTATCTCCAGTTCACAAACACTTACTTGCGGTTTGCCTCAAGGGACACGAATGGGGCCCCTCGGTTATTTAATACTCAGCAATAACGCCCTTCAAGACGCAGAACTCAAATGGAAATATGTTGACGATTCCACACTAGCCTCTTCCATCAGCAACGCTTCTCCAGACTACAGCATTCTCCAAGCCAACCTAGATGCCCTACTGACCTGGACACAAGATAATGATGTCACTATTAACCTAAACAAAACACTTGTCATGAACTTCAATGTTGCTTCTAAACCCATCCCTCCACCCACCCTCAAGCTTGGCAATCGCACCCTCGAGATAGTTCAGTCAACTATATTACTTGGTGTTTTCCTTCAGCAAAAACTACTCTGGGATAAACATGTTAACACCATAGCTAGTGCTTCTTCTTATCGGCTACACATGTTACGCACCCTGAAACAACTAGGGGTTCCCAGAGATGACATGCTACTTTTATACAAATCTTTTATATTACCCAAACTCTGCTATGCTTCACCCGTTTGGTCATCCTCTCTCAACTTAACCCAAAGAAATAAATTAGAAAAAATTCAGAAGAGAGCACTCAGAATAATGTTAGGGGCCAACTACACCACTTACCAAGATGCATGTAACCTAATTACCGTCCTCGCCATATCTAACCTCTACGAACAACACCTTCAGCAGTTCTCCAGCAAACTACTAAACAACCCCAGACACCTGCACCTACTACCGCCCGACGCCCCTCCTCCTCTACGCGCTGTTCGCCACTTCAACCGTATTGTCCCTGTAAGAGCACCACGGACTGACCGCTACAAGAACAGCGCCATTCCTTCAATAATTAAGGTCTTAAACAATCAATAAATTATATACATATTTTTCATTGTAAATTAGCCTGTTAGCTCTTGTGTCAATTTTAATTTTAATTTTAATTTTAACTATGTATCAACTTCCTTGTATATTTTCAGCCTTCGGGCTGCTTTTGTGAATAAACCGTTAATTATTATTATTATTATTATTATTATTATACATACAGTATATACATACATATATATATATACATACTGTACAGTGCACACACATATACATACATTTTTTTTTTTTTTTTTTTTTTTTTTTTCATATCACCCAAGCCCTCTGCAGATAGAGGTCAAGCCTTCCCTTGAAGGCGTTTATTGTGTCGCTCTCCACCACTCTCGCTGGTAGTTTATTCCACTCTGTCGCCACACTGTAGGTGAAGAAACTCTTTGTGACATCTAGGTTTGCCTTTTTGGTTTTTAATTTCATTCCATTTCTGCGAGTTTGATTAGTATTGTTTAATGTGAATAGTGCATTTACATCGACTTTGTCGAAACCTTTTAGTATCTTAAAGCACTCAATAAGCTGACCCCTCAGCATCCTCTTTTTTAATGAGAACAGGTTCAATCGTTTAAGTCTTTCTTCATATGATTTATTTCTTAATGAGGGTATCATCTTCGTCGCTCTACGCTATACTGACCCGAGTCTTACAATGTCCTTGATCAGATAAGGTGACCAGAACTGCACACCATATTCAAGGTGGGGCCTCACCATACTTTTGAACAGTGGCACTATTATGTTCTCATGTTTATATGTAAATTTTCGTTTAATAAAGCCCAATACTATGTTTGCCTTATTTGCAGCTGCTATACATTGGTCGGAAGTTTTTAGGTTTTCAGATATTAGTACCCCTAGGTCTTTTACTACCGTTGCGGTTTTTATTTGTTTGCCATTCATTTCGTATTTGTATTTCATATTTCTGCTACCAACCTGCAGCACCTGACAGTTATCGACATTGAAGGGCATCTGCCATTTTTTCGACCACTCTGATATCTTGTTTAAATCAGATTGCAACGCATTTCTATCATCTTCGTTCAGGACTGTATTTCCTATTTTTGTATCGTCGGCGAATATACATCAATATCGTTAATGTAAATGAGAAACAGGACCGGTCCAAGGACTGAACCCTGTGGAACTCCACCAGTGACAGGCTCCCACTCCGATTCCACTCCATTTATCACCACTCTCGGTCTTCTGTCTGTAAGCCAATGTTTTATCCAAGAATGAATTTCACCTTTGATACCTATCCTCTCCAGTTTAGCCAATAGTTTTCGGTGAGGCACCTTGTCGAAAGCTTTTTGAAAGTCCAAGAAGATTATATCTAGTGATTTCGTCATGTCGTTATATGTGAATAGTTTATTATAAAATTCAATCAAATTTGTTAGGCATGACTTATTTGATCTAAAGCCGTGTTGACTATTTTTGATTAGGTTGTTTGATTCGAGGTAATCTACTATCTTATCTCTAAGGATTTTTTCCATGATTTTTCCTACAATTGAAGTTAGACTAATTGGTCTGTAATTACTCGCTTTGACCTTGCTACCCTTCTTGTATATCGGCGTAATGTTCGCATCTTTCCAATCACTCGGTACAATCCCCTGTAGTAATGATAAGTTAAATAGTAGAGAGGGAAGGAGGGAGAGAGAGCGTGACAGAGGGAGGGGGAGAGAGTGTGTGAGAGAGAGGGAAGGAGGTAGAGAGTGCGTGAGAGAGAGGGAAGGAAGGAGATAGTGTGTGAGAGAGGGAAGAAGGGAGAGAGTGCGTGAGAGATACAAGGAATTACAAGCAAGTCAGTATCTCAAGATCTTGTGGCATATTTCGAGGAGGTACGCTAAATGGAAAGAAAGAGTTTGTGAAGTCCATTGCACTTATTGCAGAGTATGCAAAATACTATCTACTCTTTTCTTGAATTACTCTACTGAATAACTATTTACAATTACTGAGAGAGCATTGTTCCAAGTAGAAGAGAACTTACATGAGAATCAACCTACAGTGGTGTATATTGCTTTCCAGCTGATGGTAAATTGCTATGCTACTGTCTTGGTTACTCAGCTTTTTCGTAATTCTTGTAAACGAAATATGTTGTTAATTAGGTAAACTTGGCATTAATACTAAGCTGCAACAATGTACATAGTAGACTTGGCATTAATACTACGCTGCAACAAGGTACATAGTAGACTTGGCATTAATACTAAGCTGCAACAATGTACATAGTAGACTTGGCATTAATACTACGCTGCAACAAGGTACATAGTAGACTTGGCATTAATACTACGCTGCAACAATGTACATAGTAGACTTGGCATTAATACTACGCTGCAACAATGTACATAGTAGACTTGGCATTAATACTACGCTGCAACAATGTACATAGTAGACTTGGCATTAATACTACGCTGCAACAATGTACATAGTAGACTTGGCATTAATACTACGCTGCAACAAGGTACATAGTAGACTTGGCATTAATACTAAGCTGCAACAATGTACATAGTAGACTTGGCATTAATACTACGCTGCAACAATGTACATAGTAGACTTGGCATTAATACTACGTTGCAACAATGTACATAGTAGACTTGGCATTAATACTACGCTGCAACAATGTACATAGTAGACTTGGCATTAATACTACGCTGCAACAATGTACATAGTAGACTTGGCATTAATACTACGCTGCAACAATGTACATAGTAGACTTGGCATTAATACTACGCTGCAACAATGTACATAGTAGACTTGGCATTAATACTACGCTGCAACAATGTACATAGTAGACTTGGCATTAATGCTATGCTGCAACAATGTACATAGTAGACTTGGCATTAATACTACGCTGCAACAATGTACATAGTAGACTTGGCATTAATACTACGCTGCAACAATGTACATAGTAGACTCATATTTTCCCATTACATATTGCGAAATCAGTTATTATAGGATTCAATTTATCATCAGCTAGAATAAAACCGACTATAGTGTTGAGCATTTTCCACTCTATTTTCAGCCTTGGTTACGTGTTGTATTCATATTGAAGCTAACCCATTTGCTATAATTCAAGGTGTCAAACCCCTAAACCCCTTCTGTACCGGCGACGTAATTTTAATATCATTCTTGCTATACTCAGACGATTGTGTGTAGTTTAAGAAGGATCTGAGGTAGTTAAAAGAGTTAAGTGAGATAAATCGAAGCCTGTAAATTGCTGGAGTGTGTCTATGAATGTGTGTATTTGGTGTATCTGTGAGAATATATAATTATGTTGGAAAGAAATGGAAAGTATATAAATAAAAAGTGTGTGTGTGTGTCTGTATGTGTGTTATTCACTTGCTTGTTCGTCAAGGGGAATCCATGCAATGCGAGCTAAGCTCATTATTATCGCGCCTCCTTAACTGAGAATGTATTGCGTGAAATGCATGTTAAGTGTTTATGTATCGTTGGAATGGCTGTGGATGTGTGTGTAGTCTGTATTTTAGCCAATTGGCGACATCTGGAAACGAAGGCTTAGGATTAATCTGTACGGTACCATTCTCACTACGGTACCAGTCTCACCCGAAGGCTTAGGTTGACCAGTAGCTTAGGTTGACCAGTACGATACCCATCTCACCTTTTAACCGATCACCAACCCCAGATGGGACGTCACAACTTCGTCCACTTATACCAGGTTCCTATTTATACTGCTAGGTGAACAGAGGCTACACCGTTAGGAGACTTGCCCAAATGTCTCTTCTGTGTGTGTATCCACGAGTGTTTTTGTGAGTGTACACATGCATGAACGTAAGGCAGAGTATATATGTGTGTAGCTATGTGTATGTGTGTGTTAGTGTATATGTGTGTACCTCTGAGTATGTGTGTGTACCCAATAAACACCAAGCTGAAGACCCCAGGAAGCCAGTGTGAAATGTCCCCTTGGCTACGTACTGTATTGTTGTTCCTCCTGCTTCCTTCCTTCTCTCCTTCCTTCTCTCTATTCTCTTTCCTTCTTTTCCTTCCTTCTTCTTTCCTTCTCTCCTTTCTTGTTGCCTTCTCTCTATTCTCTTTCCTTATTTTCCTTCCTTCTTCTTTCCTTCTCTCCTTTCTTCTTTCCTTTCTTCTTCCATTCTTTTCCTTCTTTCATTCCCTTCTTTCTTCTTCCTTATTTTCCTTCTTCTTTCCTTCTCTCCTTTCTTCTTCATTATTTTCCTTCTTTTTTCCCTCTACTTCCTTCTATTCCTCCTTTCCTTTCTGCTTCCTTCTTTTCCTCCTCCTTTCTTCTTTATTTTCTTCCTCCTCCCACCTCTTCCCACTTCTCTCCCTCCTCCTCCTTCCTTCTTTACCTTTTTCCTTATCCCTCCTCTTTAGTGTTTTTACCTTCTTCCTTCGTATCATCTTCGACCCTTCTCATAATTATCTCTTCCTTCTTTACCTTCTTCCTTCTCTACCTCTTCCTTCTTTCTTTACCTCTTCCTCATCTTCCTTCTTCTACTTCTCTCCCTCCTCCTTCCTGTTTCTACTTCTCTCCCTCCTCGTTTCTTCTGTACCTTTTTCCTTCTCCAACTTCTCTCATTCCTTCATCTACCTTTCCCCTTTACCTTCTTCCTTCTCCTGCTTCTCTCCCTCCTCCTTCCTCCTTTGCCTTCTTCCTCATCTTCCTTTTCCTACTTCTCTCCCTCCTCCTTCCTTCTCCTTCATGTAATCATAAAATTCAAACACATATTTCTATAGTTTTACAGGGTCTCGACATAGTATCTGATTACTAACATATCTCACATATATTTTTCATTTATTTTCACAGGGCTTTTGAAACTGTATCTTAAATTAATACTATATCATCTTAGCAGCCAAAATGCCTTCGAACTTGAAACGTTGCGAGCAGTGTACAGGTCGATTCGCTGGACAATACTTCAGTGACTACTTCTCCAACCCGGAATGCAGGCTGTGCGAAAACCGCCGACATCTGTTAGAAGGTCTGAACGAAGTAAAAGCCAACTATGTCAAACTCCAGAAGGAATTCTACTCTTTGCAGGAATTTGTTTCCCTCAATGTAGCAGCAACACCAGAAACCCAGCAGGATGTAGGACTACCAGTGCAGGTGTCTAGCCAAGACAACGCAACTGCCCTCCCTTCTCCCCCTAGATCTCCTTCCCCACCCAGAATTGACCAGCCGCTAACATCACCACCAGCCAGCCCACCCGCCCCCCACAACAGCCCTCCATCCCCTCAAAATTCCAGAGTCTCTCCCACCAGCTTTACTCCCGTAAGAAATGGGGCGAGGCAATCAAAAAGGAGGTCACATCTGCCGGTCACCACATTTAATAAATACCAGATTCTGACAGAAACAGGAGACGAAACTGAGGAGACCAGGCTCATTGGAGACTCCATCTTACGAGGACAACTTGAAGAGTTCTGTGGAAGAGTCCCAAACCACAGAAAGCGTTTTTGCATACCGGGTGCAGGTTTGGACGACATCACAGCACCTTCGACGATGTCACCATCAACGCTGACGAGAACACCCTGTTCGTGATTCACGCAGGGTCAAACGATGTAATGCGCACCAGATCAGAGGAACTAATGGAAAAATACCGTAAGGCAATCCAGCGTTACAAGAGTAAGTCATGTAACATAATCATTTCAGGCATTCTTCCCAAGATCGATGCAGAGACCGGTTTCTACGATAAGGCGTTCAGTACTAATAACAGACTTAAATCCCTCTGCTCACAGGAAGATGTCGAATATCTCAATCTCTGGGACCATTTCTACAATCAACACATTCTCTTTCAGGATGATGGCTGCCATTTGAATTCAGTCGGAGGAGCACACCTAGGCAGACTCCTACATGATGCAGTCTGCACTTTCAGATAAAAAAACGACAACCGAGCAGGGGCAGTAGCAGCGACATAAACTACCCCATATCAAATGTAAACTCTATCCAAAATAATATCACGGCCTGCTATGTTAATGCACGCAGCTTACGCAATAAATTCGAAGACCTGGAAGCACTTGCATGTATGGAGGAATGTGATATAATCGGTGTTTCAGAATCTTGGATCAACACGGAAAAGCGTGATTTTTTGGCGGAATACGCATTACCAGGTTATACTCCCTTCAGCTGCGAAAGATCCCATAGAATGGGAGGTGGGGTTCTGCTATATGTTAAAAGTAATCTTCACCCAATCGAGGTAACCAAACCTGCCATAAATAATATTGATACTAGTTACGTTCAAATAAATAATCAAGCAAGCAAGATAATAATTGGCCTAATTTATCGACCTCCTGCACAATCACCCGATACTGACGAGAAACTCTATGATCAAATAGCGGAAATAAGTTGTCAGGAAGAAGCAGTAATATTTGGCGATTTCAATCTGCCAGTCACAACATGGGGCGAACCACTAAATGCTCACGCGGGACATGATCTATATGCTAATCTTCAGGAAAGTGCCCTTTATCAACACGTAGAACACCCAACGAGGGGAAATAACATTCTGGATATTATTCTAACGACAAATGAAAGACTGGTAAATAGCGTTAAAATCGGACCGGAATTTAGCTCTAGTGACCATAGGATAGTGTCCTTTAACATTAAAGTAAATAATGACAAAGAAAACGTGAGCACGGAAAAAGTACCAGATTATCGAAGGGCCGACTTTAACAAACTTAGAAGGCATCTTGCCAATACTGACTGGAGTGAAATGACTGAAACTCACGATGTAAATCGATTATGGAACATATTATCTAATAACCTAAACAAAGCAATAAATACAAGCATCCCTCTACGAAACCGGCGCCCAGCAGGCAAATATAAGCCAAAATGGTGGAATAATGAAATAAAAAACATCCTCTTAGTAAAAAAGCAGGCATACCAAAAATATAAGGCAACTCAGAATAATAGCGATAAATTAGAACACGATAGACTGCGTCGAACAACCAAAAATTTCATCAAAGGAAGTAAGAAGAATCTGGAACTTCATATTGCCAGCTCCAGCAAGTCCAATCCGAAAGAATTTTACAGCTATATAAGAAACAGAAAAACGGTAACTTCAACAATAGGACCACTTGTTGCGGAAAATGGAGATCATACAGATAACAAAGTACAAATGGCGAATATCCTAAATAACTATTTTGCATCAGTTTTCACGTCGGAAGATACTACCGGTAACCGACCTACCCCTACGAATCAATCAAATGGCACTGAGCTCGAAAACTTTACGATTTATAAAGACGATATCCTGTTCGCAATCAACAATTTGAAAGTTAATAAAACCCCAGGCCCTGATAAAATATCCCCAAGGATCCTAAAAGAAGCAAAACACGAATTATTAAACCCACTCGCAAATCTGTTCAACAAATCATTGAATGTTGGGATAGTTCCAAACGAATGTAAACTAGCTAACGTGACACCCATATACAAAAAAGGAAATAAGTCCTCTCCCGGCAATTATCGACCAATTAGCTTAACATCGGTAACGGGCAAATTAATGGAAACCATTATAAGGGACAAAATAGTAAAACATTTGGAAGAAAATAATTTAATAAAAGATTCTCAGCACGGTTTTAGAAATAAACGTTCATGCTTAACAAACTTACTCGACTTCTTCAATGATGTTTACAAATCATATGATAAGGATAGAGCAGTTGATATAATATATCTCGATTTTCAGAAAGCTTTCGATACCGTACCCCACAAGAGACTAATTGACAAAATAAAAGCTCATGGCATAACAGGAAAAACTCTGAAATGGCTCGAAAATTGGCTCTCAGACCGTAAACAACGAGTTGTAATAAATGGTGAAGAATCAGATTGGTGCAAAGTAAATAGTGGCGTTCCCCAGGGTTCGGTATTAGGTCCTATTCTTTTTATAATTTACATAAACGACTTAGACGAAGGAATAGAATGCAAAATTTCGAAATTTGCTGACGATACAAAAATTACTAATAAAGTAACCTCAACAGTACATTGGCAAAAACTACAAGGTGACCTAGACACTTTAGAAAACTGGGCAGAAAAATGGCAAATGAAATTCAACATAGAAAAATGCAAAGTATTGCACATCGGTAGTAACAACGCTAAAAAAGATTACTCAATGAACAACATTCAACTATCAAATACAAATAATGAAAAGGATCTGGGAGTTATAATATCAAGTGACCTGAAGCCGAGTAAACAGTGTACAGAGGTAATAAAAACTGCTAATAAATTGGTGGGTTTCATCGGCAGAACATTCAAATCAGAAAAAATCATACTTATTCTATTCAACTCATTGGTGCGTCCCCATCTCGAATACTGCGTGCAATTCTGGTCACCGCACTACCGAAAGGACATAAATAAACTTGAAAGGGTGCAACGCAGAGTCACTAAAATGATACCTAGATTGCGTAATAAACCGTACGAAGAGCGCTTAAAAGAACTAAATTTGTTTAGCTTAACAAAGCGCAGAATGAGAGGTGACCTAATAGAGGTGTTCAAAATCTTCAAGGGATTCAGCAACCTAAATGTAAGCGAATTATTTACGATCAATCAAGCAAACACGAGAAACAATGGTTATAAGATTATAGGCAAGCGTTTTCATTCTCACGAGGCGAAGCATTTCTTCTTCAACCGCGTTGTGAATAATTGGAACAGACTACCCTCGAACATTGTAAACTGTAATACTGTCGAAATATTTAAGAACCATCTGGATAAACACATGGCAAATAACCCCCGATTAACACAGTTTCTTTCAGAATAACGCGCAACGAAATGTCAACGCATACCGCAATGTATATTGATTTTCATACATCTGTTCCCTTTCAGAATTGTAGTAAATAGAGTTAGCTTAGATTACAAATCAACTTCTTTTTTCTCCCTGTCCTGTCCGAATTTCCGTGTCAGTTTTTCAATACTGCATGGTATTTTTCCTATCTGTTTCCATGCCAGCATTAGCTGGAGGGAGTGGTGGGTGGGGAGGAGCCTTCTTCTTTGCTATCCTTTTCTCTACCTCGTAGTCAGTAGATTAGTAGTTTTAGATATCCAAACTGCCCCGTAAGGACCAATAGGTCTGTTGCAGTTTGTTCTCCTTTGTATTCCTTTGTATTCCTTCCTTCCTTCCCCTACTTCTCGCCCTCCTCTTTCCTTGCTCCTCGTCTTCCCCTTCCTTTCTCCCTCTATCCTCCACTCCCCTCCTTTATCCCCTCCCACCCTCTCCTGTACTTCTTGATCTACTCTTCCTCCCCAGCACTCTAGCCGGCCGTCCAATGAGTCAGTCCAGCTGTTTACCCGTAGTCTTTTTATTTTGGTGCTGCAGAAAGAGAAACAGGACCAAAGTATTTTTCATGTAAAGAGGGGGGTGGGCGTATTTATTTGCCAATTTATTTATCTTTTCATTATATTTTTGTTAGTATACTCCTTAGACCTCCATCAAGCTTTAAAACACATCCCCAAAGACCTTGCTTCAAGATAAATGATTATGCTTCCTTTTACCGAACTCTATTTACACACAAATCTAGAATAACTAAGTAGCAGCTGATCATTTTACAAGTGCATATGATTTAACTTACAATTTTTCGCAGATCACCTATTGAGATTATATTACTTTTGGTGGTACTTGGTTTATTTGTACTGTGCATACAGTATGCTCGATATCTTTAAATACGTCATGTGTCAAGACAATTGATCATTTGTTAATGTTTTATTTGTATATTCTTTTTACATGGTATATGTGGCAAAACAAGCTGTTTATCATCGATTGATTTATATATATATATATATATATATATATATATATATATATATATATATATATATATATATATATATATACAGTATATATATATATATGTCTGTCTGTCTCTCAATCTATCAATATGTATACATTTCTATATCTATCTTTCTCTCTTATCTCTATCAACATGTGTCTATCTCTATCTGTCTCTATCTATCTATCCATCCATCACCACCACCGTCTTCGTGTCGTTATTGCTTTCCCTCCATGTATTCTAGCCGATCCTTCCCACGTCCCTGTACGCCGACACAATGTACATACACACACACACACACACACACCAATACCCCCCCCCCCCCCTTCCACACACACACACACACACACACACTAGCCTCTGGTCTTGGTTGTACAGTCACAATTAAAAGTTGTTGCCTGCATTCAGGATTTAAAAGCTTCGATGGGCACTTGTGATATGTCTACAACCCTCATCTACAAGATTCAGGTAACGTTCTTCGATTTGCAGTGAGATTTATATGTCACACCTTCAGAACTAAACGTGAATTAAATATAAATGCCTTATCTACCGGTATGTGTGTTATGCAGTTTAATATTTAATTTATAGCAGAGAGTTAATAAAAGCTTGAATAATAATACAAATATTAACAAATAATAATAATATTAATAATAACAATATAGAAAATACTACTACTAATAATAATAATAATAATAATACAAAATCATAATAATAATAATAATAATAATAATAAAAACATCTTTAGGTGGCACACGATTTCCGCACCCGACTGTACCTCTTCGTCGCACTTTTATTTTTCAATTTATTTTTCGCTTTTTCAACTTGGTCCTTTATGTTCCTTGGGGTAATATCGGGGGCGCTCTAGTTTGTCTGGCCTTCGCTAGTTGTTTAAGGGGAGATTTCCACTTGAGGACTTTTTTCTTGACCCCTTTCTCCCTCATGTCTAGCCCTATTGCTTTTGAGATTTTAAGACGTTTGCCCCATTAGTTTGATGATTTTTAAGAATGTCCGTGCCATTCTGTCAATTTTAAGACCTTTCGTGCCATTTAGGTGTCGATTATATCCTGGCGAGCGATAGCGAGCCTGTAATTTAAGAGTAATCGGCCTTCGGCCGGGACATTTTTCTACCGAAAAATGTACAAATTTATCTTGAAAGGGGCTCAAGGAGGTGAAATTTTAAGATTACTAGAGGAGTAGGAAACAAACTAGAAACCTCCCCTTAAGTTTGTTCTTGTTTCCTTTGCCTATTTCTCCTTCTACGACGCCTTACTGTATTTGTGCCTCTGGTCATTCTTCTATTATCATCATCGGAGTTTTTCTGTTCCTCTTCTCCTTTATCCATTTTTTCCCCTCTGTTTATATTAGTTCCTTTGCCTATTTATACTTCTCCTACGGTTCCCCCTTTCTTCTTAAATTATAGTTTATCTTTTCCCCTTCTCATTTGCCTATATTTCTATATTTCCTACTGCTACTGTCTTCATCTGCCGCCTCTTACCTTTTCTTTTTACCTATTTCCTTGGCGTAATTCCCCCTATCATACTTGCTTTGTCTATTTATGTTTTTCCTTCCACTCCTACTACTGCTTCATAAACGTGTTATCAAATTTTGTGTTTAATTCCGACGATATGTTCTTTATTATTTCGGTTAAGGGGGCACACACACACACACACACACACACACACACACACACACACACACACCACACACACACACACACACACACACACACACACACACACACACACACACACACACACACACACACACACACACGAACCTCTATATACCCACCTCCCCCTCCCTCTCTCTATGTATCTATGTAACTCCCTGTAATTCTCTCTCTCTATGTTTTCTCTCTATTTTTTCTCTCTCTCTCTCTCATATTCATTCCCCTTCCTCCGTCTCCCTCTCCCTAAATATTCCATTCTGTTCCTCTTGCTCCCTTCTGTTTAATTCTCCCTCTTATTCCTTATTCATTCCCCACTGCCTCATTCTCTCATTCATCTCTCATTCTTCTACCTTCGCCCTTTTCTTAATTTCTTTCACATTCCTTATTCTCATTCTTCCTCAGTCTCCTGTTCGCATTTGTTCCTCCTTTTTATTCCTCTCCCTTATCATCACTTATTTATTTAGTGTTTCCTCCTTCCCCATCAACCATTTTCCTTGTCCACCGGGTTTATCTGTTTTCTCTTTCTTTGTCACATCATCTCTTCCCTTCTCCACCTCATCCTTTGCTTCCCTTTCCATTTGTTTGTGTTTCTCCTTCTTCATCATCCCTCATTTCCTCCTCCTCCTCCTCATCATCCTCATCATCATCCTCATCATCATCCTCATCCTCCTTCTCCTACTTAGTTTGCGAATTTTAACCCTTTCAGTTCCGGTGCCGCCTTTTAAACTTTATTCTGGGTGTTAATAGACGATTTTCTTGAGCTTTAAAAAACCCTTCAGCAATTAAAAGGCTTCGAATTATCTCCCTTGACCATTCTTACTACCACAGATCCTTCTTGAACTGCACAAAATCGCCTCACTATTTTGACGATTTCTGAACTTTCGTGCCATTTAAATGTCTATTTTTACCTGGCGAGTGATAGCGGACCTGCAATAAAATTTAGGAGTGCATTTTTCTACCGAAAAGACACACATTCATGTCGAAGGGGGTACTTTTTAAGCTTGTAGGTGTAGGCAGGAATCTAAAGAAAAAAAAAAAAAAAAAATTATATATATATATATATATATATATATATATATATATATATATATATATATACTGTATATATATATATACCGGTATATAAACCAACACATACAAAAATCCCCTTAACCCTTCACTACATCCATCTTTATATCGCGCTTCTTCCTTCCCCTTAAGGGACTAGTGGCAGTTTTTTATTATTTTGTCTATCAATTCATTTATTATTATTATTTTTTTTGTTTTCAGTTTCCTCGCTAGACCTCCCTCAAACTTAGAAAAAAAAAATAGATACCCCTCAAGATAAAGTTGTAAATTTTTCGATGGGAAAATTGTCCTCTTATATTTGCAGGCTCGCTTTTCCTCGTCAGGAAAAAAATCGAACCTAAATGGCACAATAGGTCTTAAAATTGACAACAAAATGGAGATAAAGGTGTTCAAATCGCTAAACTAATGGGTCTAACGTCTTAAAATGTCAAAACTAATGGGGTTAAACATGAGGGAAAAGAAGGTCCAGAAAAACGGCCTATCTCCCCTAAATTGCTTCTTCAACATCCTCATCTCCTCACATTTCCTTCCTTCCTTCCTTCCTCCTTCCTCAATCTTTCTGAACTCTTTTCACACTTCCTTCCTTCCTCCTCTTCCTTCGTCAATCTTCCTTACTTCTCCTCACACTTCCTTCCTCCCTCCTCCTCTTTCCTCAATCTTTCTTGTTTATCTTCACACTTCCATCCTCACACTTCCTTCCTCCCTCCTCCTACTTCCTCAATCTTTCTTATCTCTCTTCACACTTTCTTCCTTCCTCCCTCCCTCTTCCTCAATCTCTCTTACCTCTCTCCACACTTCCGTCCTTCCTTCTTCCCTCAATCTCTCTTACTTCTCTTCCTCCTTCTTCCACGCCCCTCCTCTCCTTCTCCCCCTCACTAGAGAAGCACTGCAATACGGTTTCCTAAAAAACAAGAAAACAAGAAAAGAAAAAAAAGCTTCCAATTCACTCTCTCTCTTCGTTTTTCATGTGTCCTCCTCCTCCTATTCTTCCTCCATATCATCTTCCCTAACTTCCTCCTCTTCCTCCTATCTCAATTCCTCGTCTCCTAGTTTTCCTCTTCCTCCTAGTTTTCCTCTTCCTCCTCCTCCATATCCCTCTTCCCAAACTTCGTCTTCCTTCTTCTCCTTCCTCTTTCTTCTATTTCAAGTCCTCGTCTTCTATGTTCTCTCTTTCTCCCCCCCTCCCTCCTCCTCCTGCTCCATGTCCCTCTTCCCAAGCTTCCTCCTCCTTCTCCTATCTCAATTCCTAGTCTCCTATCCTCAGCTTTTTCTTTTCCTCCTCCTTCCTCTTTCTCCTCCCTCAATTCCTCATCTCCATCCTACCTCTTTCTCCTCCTCCTCCTTCCTCTTTCTCCTTTCTTAATTCCCCTCCTCTCCTTCTCCCTCCTTCTCCTCACTGGGGAACAACTGCAATAAAGTTTCCGTGTCTTCCAATTCTTCCTCTTCTTCCTCATAGTTTTCTTCATCTTCCTCACAGTTTTCTTCTTCTTCCTCTTCTTCTTATGTCTTACTGCTCTTCCAATTCTTCTATTCCTTTGTATTCCTTTGTATTCCTTTGCATTCCTGTGTATTCCTTTGCATTCTTGTGTATTCCTTTGCACACTCACCATTTCTTCTCCACGTCCACTCCCCTTCCTTTTTATTCATTTGCTTCCTCCCCCTTCTCTTCCTCTTCATGTTCCCATCCTTCGTTCAAACCCCCTTCTTCATATGTATTTCCTCCTCCTCCTCGTCTTCCTTTCTCTCTTCCCTCTCTTCCCCTTCCACTTTTTCTCTTCCTCTCTCCCTCCTCCTCGTCCATACTGCAATAAGGTTTCCATAAATTAAACTGCCTTCCAGTCCACTCTCCTTCCCCATTATTAATGTATCTTACTCCTCCTTTTTCTCCTCCTTTTCCATCTTCCCAACCTCCTTTCACCTCCTCCTCTTCTTCTTCTTCATTCTCCTCTTCTTCCTCCTCCTCCTCTTCTTTTTCCTCTACTTCTTCCTCCCCTCACTATGGAACCACTGTAATAATGTTTCTGCTACGTTAAGGGGGGTCACCGGTTTTGTTTTATCTTTCTCTCCTTTTCTCTCTTTTCCTGGTTTGTATCCATGCGGCCCCATTCAGCCAACTGTTTAAGACGTTTTTCCCCATCCAGGTGTCGATTTCTTCGTGGCGAGCGATAGCGAGCCAGCATTGTATGATGAGATCCGGCTTCGCTGGAGAAATTTTTCTATCGAAAAAAGTACAAATTTAGCTTGCTGTCACAACAAAAATAGATATATGCTGGCTCGCTACCGCTCGCCAGGAAAATATTGACACCTGGATGGGAATAAAAGTCTTATAATAGTAGGCTGAATGGGGCCGAATGGATACAAGCCAAAGAGAGAGGGAGAGAAAGAGAAAAAAAGCGAAGTGGGCTCCCTTAAAGATTAACAATTGGATACAATAGAATAATGAATCAAGCATGTCTATAGCAAGGGGAGCTGATAAACAAATACACACGGAGACCCCCCAACATGCTCCTGTGTACACTCAGCTGCCATAGTCTCTATAGCCCACTCATAAATATAAGTGGACTTCACCTTTTTATAATTATTCCTATGTTCTTTACACCAACCAACTTTACTTCTAAACTCAATTAATGAAATCAACAAATCAATGTGGCAGTCCGGGGATTCGAACCCAGGAAGTATATCTGGAAACGAATTTATGAATATAATTGTCTACACATAAATTACAAAGCTATAATAATATACTATTTATTGAAAAGGAAGATATATCCAAAACAACAATCCAGATAGTTATAATTGCATAAAGGAACATATAGGGTGGCCACGAATTATTAGGAGTGGGCTACAAACTATGGTATGCGAGTGTACCACAATAACTACTATCTATCTATCTATCTATCAATTTATCTATCTATCTATCTATCTATCAATCTATCTATCAATCTATCTATCTATCAAACTATCTATCTATCTATCTATCTATTGCCTGACGCCGTGATCCCCGAAGGGGTGGCCACGAACGAACCGCCCCCATGCACCTCTGTCCCCAGTCAGTCGACGCCCCTCCCCCCAACCAGCACCGCCTTCATTCATGTAGTTCCTCACTCCATCCTTGCACCTCATATTCGGTCTACCTCTCCCCCTCTGTCCCTCCACCTCGCTCTCGTACACCCTCTTAGTCATTCTCTCGCTTTCCATACGTTCCATATGGCCGAACCATCTCAAGTTGTTCCTTTTCACACTTTCCAGCACATCTACCTCCACACCACACCTCCTTCTTACTTCCTCATTAGTCTGTCTATCCCTCCATGTAATTCCGCACGCACTCCTTAAGTAATTCATTTCCACTGCTCTCACTCTTGGTCTGAGTCTCTCAACCAACGTTCATGCTTCGCTTCCGTAAGTCAGTGTCGGGATTACCACACTGTCATGCAAGGACTTCTTCACTTCCATACTGACCACCCTATTTCTTGTTACTGCTTTTAGCGTTCCTACAACCCTCTTCCCCTGTTGTACCCTCTCTCGCACCTCTTCATCCATAGTCCCATCTTTACTCAACACACTGCCCAGATACTTAAAAGAGTTGAAGATCTCCATAGCCTGACCGTTCAGCTTCACCTCACACTCTGTGACTTCACCCCTTTCGAAGACCATAACCTTGCTCTTCCCCGTATTTACCTTCAAATTCCGTTTTTCGCACACTGTTCCAAACTCATTTACCAGACCCTGCAACTCCCATTCATTATCACTCATCAGAACTGTATCATCCGCAAACAGCAGTATAGGTAGCTTCGACTCAATTCCCTCCCTTTTCAGCGATACACCAACATCCACTGCTCTTGATAGTATTTCTTTCATAACTCCATCCATATATACAGTAAACAAACACGGGGACATCACACACCCCTGTTTCAAACCAATATTCAGGTCAAAGAACTCGCTCTGCTCACTCTCCACACGTACTGCCGCCTTTGCACCCTCATACATGCTCTTCACTGCTTTCAGCAACTTGCCCTCTACTCCGTATATTCTAAGTACTTTCCACAAACCTTCTCTATCCACTCTGTCATAGGCCTTCTCCAAGTCCATAAAGGCAACATACACCTTTTGTTTCTTCTCCAGATACTTCTCCACAACACAATTCAGGGTAAAAATCTGATCTACACATCCTCTTCCCTTCCTAAAGCCTCCCTGCTCGTCGCCTATCCTACTATCTATCTATCTATCAATCTATCAATCTATCTATCTAGATAGACCGTGACCAGAGACGGATCCCTGTATATTTGGAATCGGTATGTTTATCAACGGAGAGTGAGGGGGCACCCACCTTTCAACACATTCACACCCCTATTCGTCCAGCTATCTAACCCAAGAGTGAACTGATTTTCCCAGTCTTGCTTCTACTCAACAGTTTACGTTGGTGGGTTGGCAGAATGAATGGAGAAATAAACAGATATTGGTGCAAACTAGTGATGCTCTTGTGGGGAGAAGACACTGAAGACCTCGGGAGCTGTTGATTTGATATCTCCAACCTCTTCCGGCACAGCACTACTTCCAAGGACCAGACTCCCTACACGGGGCATGCACCACACTCTTCAATTCGAGCTAGCCTCTAAATCGTGTTACATTCGGTGATCTGAATTACCTGGCGGTGGCGAAGACCTGTGATTGGCTGACGAGAGGGGTTAACACGGATATAGCCAGTACAGCAGCGTTGGTGAAGGAGGTGAGAGGCCATAAGTTGCCGTGTGTTGGCTGCCCTGCTGTGTTTCCCACCAGTCCCATGCCACCCAGGATATAGCCAGTACAGCAGCGGTGGTGAAGGAGGTGAGAGGCCATAAGTTGCTGTGTGTTGGCTGCCCTGCTGTGTTTCCCACCAGTCCCATGCCACCCAGGATATAGCCAGTACAGCAGCGGTGGTGAAGGAGGTGAGAGGCCATAAGTTGCTGTGTGTTGGCTGCCCTGCTGTGTTTCCCACCAGTGCCATGCCACCCAGGATATAGCCAGTACAGCAGCGGTGGTGAAGGAGGTGAGAGGCCATAAGATGCTGTGTGTTGGCTGCCCTGCTGTGTTTCCCACCAGTCCCATGCCACCCAGGATATAGCCAGTACAGCAGCGTTGGTGAAGGAGGTGAGAGGCCATAAGTTGCTGTGTGTTGGCTGCCCTGCTGTGTTTCCCACCAGTCCCATGCCACCCAGGATATAGCCAGTACAGCAGCGGTGGTGAAGGAGGTGAGAGGCCATAAGTTGCTGTGTGTTGGCTGCCCTGCTGTGTTTCCCACCAGTCCCATGCCACCCAGGATATAGCCAGTACAGCAGCGGTGGTGAAGGAGGTGAGAGGCCATAAGTTGCTGTGTGTTGGCTGCCCTGCTGTGTTTCCCGCCAGTCCCATGCCACCCAGGATATAGCCAGTACAGCAGCGTTGGTGAAGGAGGTGAGAGGCCATAAGTTGCTGTGTGTTGGCTGCCCTGCTGTGTTTCCCACCAGTCCTATGCCACCCAGGATATAGCCAGTACAGCAGCGGTGGTGAAGGAGGTGAGAGGCCATAAGATGCTGTGTGTTGGCTGCCCTGCTGTGTTTCCCACCAGTCCCATGCCACCCAGGATATAGCCAGTACAGCAGCGGTGGTGAAGGAGGTGAGAGGTCATAAGTTGCTGTGTGTTGGCTGCCCTGCTGTGTTTCCCACCAGTCCCATGCCACCCAGGATATAGCCAGTACAGCAGTGGTGGTGAAGGAGGTGAGAGGCCATAAGTTGCTGTGTGTTGGCTGCCCTGCTGTGTTTCCCACCAGTCCCATGCCACCCAGGATATAGCCAGTACAGCAGCAATGGTGAAAGAGGTAAGAGGCCATAAGTTGCTGTGTGTTGGCTGCCCTGCTGTGTTTCCCACCAGTCCCATGCCACCCAGGATATAGCCAGTACAGCAGCGGTGGTGAAGGAGGTGAGAGGCCATAAGTTGCTGTGTGTTAGCTGCCCTGCTGTGTTTCCCGCCAGTCCCATGCCACCCAGGATATAGCCAGTACAGCAGCGGTGGTGAAGGAGGTGAGAGGCCATAAGTTGCTGTGTGTTGGCTGCCCTGCTGTGTTTCCCGCCAGTTCCAATGCCACCCAGGATATAGCCAGTACAGCAGCGGTGGTGAAGGAGGTGAGAGGCCATAAGTTGCTGTGTGTTGGCTGCCCTGCTGTGTTTCCCACCAGTCCCATGCCACCCAGGATATAGCCAGTACAGCAGCGGTGGTGAAGGAGGTGAGAGGCCATAAGTTGCTGTGTGTTGGCTGCCCTGCTGTGTTTCCCACCAGTCCCATGCCACCCAGGATATAGCCCGTACAGCAGCGGTGGTGAAGGAGGTGAGAGGCCATAAGTTGCTGTGTGTTGGCTGCCCTGCTGTGTTTCCCACCAGTCCCATGCCACCCAGGATATAGCCAGTACAGCAGCGGTGGTGAAGGAGGTGAGAGGCCATAAGTTGCTGTGTGTTGGCTGCCCTGCTGTGTTTCCCACCAGTCCCATGCCACCCAGGATATAGCCAGTACAGCAGCGGTGGTGAAGGAGGTGAGAGGCCATAAGTTGCTGTGTGTTGGCTGCCCTGCTGTGTTTCCCACCAGTCCCATGCCACCCAGGATATAGCCAGTACAGCAGCGTTGGTGAAGGAGGTGAGAGGCCATAAGTTGCTGTGTGTTGGCTGCCCTCCTGTGTTTCCCACCAGTCACATGCCACCCAGGATATAGCCAGTACAGCAGCGGTGGTGAAGGAGGTGAGAGGCCATAAGTTGCTGTGTGTTGGCTGCCCTGCTGTGTTTCCCACCAGTCCCATGCCACCCAGGATATAGCCAGTACAGCAGCGGTGGTGAAGGAGGTGAGAGGCCAAAAGTTGCTGTGTGTTGGCTGCCCTGCTGTGTTTCCCGCCAGTCCCATGCCACCCAGGATATAGCCAGTACAGCAGCGGTGGTGAAGGAGGTGAGAGGCCATAAGTTGCTGTGTGTTGGCTGCCCTGCTGTGTTTCCCACCAGTCCCATGCCACCCAGGATATAGCCAGTACAGCAGCGGTGGTGAAGGAGGTGAGAGGCCATAAGTTGCTGTGTGTTGGCTGCCCTGCTGTGTTTCCCACCAGTCCCATGCCACCCAGGATATAGCCAGTACAGCAGCGGTGGTGAAGGAGGTGAGAGGCCATAAGTTGCTGTGTGTTGGCTGCCCTGCTGTGTTTCCCACCAGTCCCATGCCACCCAGGATATAGCCAGTACAGCAGCGGTGGTGAAGGAGGTGAGAGGCCATAAGTTGCTGTGTGTTGGCTGCCCTGCTGTGTTTCCCGCCAGTCCCATGCCACCCAGGATATAGCCAGTACAGCAGCGGTGGTGAAGGAGGTGAGAGGCCATAAGTTGCTGTGTGTTGGCTGCCCTGCTGTGTTTCCCACCAGTCCCATGCCACCCAGGATATAGCCAGTACAGCAGCGGTGGTGAAGGAGGTGAGAGGCCATAAGTTGCTGTGTGTTGGCTGCCCCGCTGTGTTTCCCACCAGTCCCATGCCACCCAGGATATAGCCAGTACAGCAGCGGTGGTGAAGGAGGTGAGAGGCCATAAGTTGCGGTGTGTTGGCTGCCCTGCTGTGTTTCCCACCAGTCCCATGCCACCCAAGATATAGCCAGTACAGCAGCGTTGGTGAAGGAGGTGAGAGGCCATAAGTTGCTGTGTGTTGGCTGCCCTGCTGTGTTTCCCACCAGTCCCATGCCACCCAGGATATAGCCAGTACAGCAGCGGTGGTGAAGGAGGTGAGAGGCCATAAGTTGCTGTGTGTTGGCTGCCCTGCTGTGTTTCCCACCAGTCCCATGCCACCCAGGATATAGCCAGTACAGCAGCGGTGGTGAAGGAGGTGAGAGGCCATAAGTTGCTGTGTGTTGGCTGCCCTGCTGTGTTTCCCACCACTCCCATGCCACCCAGGATATAGCCAGTACAGCAGCGGTGGTGAAGGAGGTGAGAGGCCATAAGTTGCTGTGTGTTGGCTGCCCTGCTGTGTTTCCCACCAGTCCCATGACACCCAGGATATAGCCAGTACAGCAGCGGTGGTGAAGGAGGTGAGAGGCCATAAGTTGCTGTGTGTTGGCTGCCCTGCTGTGTTTCCCACCAGTCCCATGCCACCCAGGATATACCCAGTACAGCAGCGGTGGTGAAGGAGGTGAGAGGCCATAAGTTGCTGTGTGTTGGCTGCCCTGCTGTGTTTCCCACCAGTCCCATGCCACCCAGGATATACCCAGTACAGCAGCGTTGGTGAAGGAGGTGAGAGGCCATAAGTTGCTGTGTGTTGGCTGCCCTGCTGTGTTTCCCACCAGTCCCATGCCACCCAGGATATAGCCAGTACAGCAGCGTTGGTGAAGGAGGTGAGAGGCCATAAGTTGCTGTGTGTTGGCTGCCCTGCTGTGTTTCCCACCAGTCCCATGCCACCCAGGATATAGCCAGTACAGCAGCGTTGGTTAAAGAGGTGAGAGGCCATAAGTTGCTGTGTGTTGGCTGCCCTGCTGTGTTTCCCACCAGTCCCATACCACCCAGGATATAGCCAGTACAGCAGCGGTGGTGAAGGAGGTGAGAGGCCATAAGTTGCTGTGTGTTGGCTGCCCTGCTGTGTTTCCCACCAGTCCCATACCACCCAGGATATAGCCAGTACAGCAGCGGTGGTGAAGGATGTGAGAGGCCATAAGTTGCTGTGTGTTGGCTGCCCTTGCTATTCAAGTGAGCGAAGATGGATCAAACAACAGTTGATTATAATGAGAATGCTATATTAACTTATGTTCAGTCAGCGAGACATTCAAAGTGCAAATATGACATCATAAATGTATGTATTGTCTTTTATGATGAAAACAAGATAAAGCATGCCAAGGAGACTTTGTTTAATGTAGTTAAAATGAAACCTGTGTTGAGAAGGTCGGAAAATAAGTCAAGAGAAAACTTTGCAGATATTATCGACCTTTTCCAAAAGTGTGATGATGAACAAATTAAGCTTCCGCGTTTTGTGACTGTTGAACATAATTGTTTTCCCCCATCATCTGGATTTGAGGTTATTGGAGGTTTTATTGAAAAACTGACTGACCAGGTATTTGAGTTAAAAGGAGAACTACAAGAAATGAAGGACGTAAGACTAAATTGTATTAGTATGATAGAAGACCAGTTTTTCATTAAAGAAGAACTAATGGAAATCAAAGGAATTTTGAAACAGAAGAAGCAGAATGAAATGTTCGAATCAGTCAAAAGAGATAGTTTTTTAATCAAACACTTGGATAAGATTCTCGATGATAAAAATGCTACTAATGTTAATGATTGTAACAGTCTTCCTAAACCACTGAGAGAGGACATTGAAGTTTTGCTGAGTACAGTTGGCGAACCGTCTGCACCAAGTTTGTCCCAAATTGATGTTGATGGAGAACAAGATGTGGATATTACAAGAGCTGATGATGTTGTGTCACCCCTGTTGCTGCCAAGCTACGGAGAAGTGTTGTGTGAAGGAGGCGAGAAATCCAACCCCGTTGATTTCTCAACTAAGGATGGAGGAACTCCCAACATCGATGTTGCTTCACAGTCAACGGCACGTAACACTGACCCAAGACACAAGAAACAACAGGAAAATAGCAAAAAGGAACATAGTTATACACGTACCAGCAATAATGTTCAAGATGAAGAGGGGTATACTCAGGTACAACGGAGACGACGCCCACCTACTGGAGTCCCCCCTCATAATAGAAAACGGAACGATGAAGCCCAGCCCCCCACCCAGGATCAGAAGTGGCGTCGTAATGTTGGTGTAAGGGGGACTAAAGCAGTAAGCAACACCAAATTTAAAGGAACACGCAGAACAGTGGATATTTATGTAGGTAATGTCGACTTGGATTCTGAGAGCAATGATATTATTCAATACATTAAAGATGAACTTGATGTTAATGTTGTTGATTGTAAAGAACTAGAATCGCAGTATCTTGTAAGAGATTGGAAATCTTTTAAATTAACAGTTGACATAGAGGAGAGAGATCAGTTACTTCTTGCATAATGTTGACCGAAAAGCGTTGTGGTGAAAAAATATTACACGTCAAAGTCTTGGAATAATTCATAGATTTCCCTCTAGCTATTAATATGCTTAGTTGTGTCTCTGTTAATTGTAATTCTGTTAGAAACAACTTAGAAACTGTAAAAACATTATCGAATGAGTATGATATAATTCTACTGCAGGAACTAATGTTACTTGAAGAAGATTTGCCTTATATGAATACAACCAATGATTCCTTTGACTGTGTAGCTTGCGTAGAAGATAAAACCACTGATGGGATAGTAGAGGGTAGGCCATCTAAGGGAGTTGCTATTTTATGGAGGAAAAGTTTAAGTAAATTTATCAATCCTGTTTATTGTAATGATAGGATTTTAGGAATTATATTATCTTCGGAAAATCAGAAATATTTTATAGTAAATGTCTATCTACCGTGCGATAAGCAAAATGATGATGCAATAGATGAATACAGACAGTCACTCGCTATGCTTGATAATCTTATTGAAGAGCAAAATATTAACAACTTAATTATAAGCGGCGATTTTAATGCAAATTATAGAAAGGGTAGATTTTGGAATGAATTGATGAATTTTATTATGAACAAGAATATGAAGGTTGGTGACTCAGTGTTGCCACTTGATACTTTTACTTATTTGTGTCCAAGCAAGAGTACAGTTAGTTGGTTGGATCATGTTGTTCTATCACAAAGTCTAAGCAGTTTTGTTTCTGATATAACTGTGCGCTATGATCTTGCTCTCTATGACTATTTCCCTATAACTTTCAACCTTAATATTAAGATGGCACATACTGTAATAAAAACAGATTCTCATTTTTCACAATTTGTAAACTGGTCGCTGTTTTCTTCTAATGAAGTAACAACGACTTACAAAGATAAAGTAAATGAAAGCATTATGCAGTTGGGTTTGATGAAATTGGATTGTTTGGACTGTTGTGTATATAAATGTACAAATAAAGATCATATTATTGAAATTGATTATATATATAAAACTCTTGTGGATGTTATGATAAATTCAACTAATGAATATACTGTTGTGCCAAAAAGAAAGGAACACATTAAACCTGGTTGGAATGATCATGTATCCCACTTGTATAAAATTGCTAGAGAGAGATTTTTAATATGGAAAAAAATAGGATGTCCCTTATCTGGAGATATACTTGATCATATGAAAGAGACTAGAAAAGCATTTAAAAAAGCACCAAGATATATAAAAACAAATGACAACCAGATTATAAATGATAAATTAGCTGATTCTTTGGCGAATAAAAGATAAAACGTGTTTTGGAAAGAAGTGAGGAAGACAAAGAAAAATAAATCCTATATTAATATGAAAATAGAAGGTGAATGTGAAGCAATTCTTATAGCTGAAAAATTCTCTCAGAGGTTTAAAGGCATCTTTGATGACGAAAAATGTCAAAATATATCTTATTTAAAGTACCAGTACCTTACCACAAAATTAAATGTAAGAAAAGGACAGTTATTACGAAATATTAATATAAATTATGTATGTAAAGGAATTAGTGACCTTAAGTATGTCATTGGTTACGATAATGTACATTCAAATCATATCAAACATGGTTCTGAATATTTAGTGAAGCTATTAGCTAAACTCTTTTCGTCTTTTGTCACACATGGATACTTGCCTGAAAGAATGACTTTTGGAGTTATTTTACCTTTAGTAAAGGATAAATTCAAAGATCAGAGTGATATAGAAAATTACAGACCAATTGTATCATCCTCAGTGTTCCTCAAACTGTTTGAGTATTGTTTAAAATACCATATTGAACGGTATGTGACTTTTAATGACAGACAGCATGGATTTAGAGTGAATCATTCTACGTCTACAGCATGCTTAGTTTTAAAGGAAATCATTTTAAGATATAATTCTTTAAGCTCAAATGTATATGCCTCTTTTATAGATCTGAAGAAAGCTTTTGATAAAGTTAATCATTTTAAGCTTATTCATAAACTTTTAAAATTAAATATTCCTATTTTTTATGTAAATATTTTATATTTCTTATATAGGAATCAAAGCGTAGCTACTAAGCATAAAGATGCAGTATCAGATCCTTGGAAAATTAAAAATGGAGTGAGACAAGGTGGTATTCTGTCAACAGTTCTATTTAATATTTACATGAATGACATGATAGAAAAAGTATCTGAGAGTAGTACAGGCTGCAAGTTGGGTAACAGATCTAGCAACATAATTGCTTATGCCGATGACTTGGTTCTGCTTTCTCCTTCTTCATCAAGTTTACAAGAATTATTGAACATAATTGAAAATGAAGCAAAGGCAATTGATATTGAAATTAATCCAAGTAAGTCCGTTTGTATGTATTTTAAGCACAAACAAGATAATATCAAGGATCCGATTTTATATTTATATGAAAGTAAGTTAGAAGTTGTACACTAATGTAGATATCTTGGCTTTGTAATAGATTGCAATTTGCATAATGACAAAGACATAATAAGATGCAAGAATAAGTTTTATAACGAATTCAATTGCCTTTTGCGGAAATTTTCTAGCGTTACCTGTAATGAATTTAGTAAATTATTCCAGAGTTATTGTATGAGTTTTTATGGATTAGAATTGTGGTTCTGTAATAAGAAATGTTATGTCCCATTGAAACAATTTGCAATAGGCTTCCATAAAGCAATAAAGAAAATGATGAAGCTAAGATACTGGGTATGTCACCTTGCAGGACTAATGACGTTTAATCATTTTATAAATTGGCAGAGAATCAGGTTTAGTTATAAAATAATTAGTAATCCCTCCAAATATTTAAGAAAATGCCTGTCAAATGTGTCCGAGGATCTGTTCCTGGCTAACGAAGCTAAGTCTGTACTACTTTCAGAGTATAACATTGAAAGCATGATGGAAAATGACATAGATGCCATTAAGTCACGGATACTGTATGTTCAAAACAATGAACCCACCTTGCGGTAGGATGAAATTTTATACACTGTATATATGTAAAATGTTACCATGTAACCTTTTATGAACTAACTAACTTAACTAACTAACTAACTAACTAACTATCTATCTATCTCTATACTCAGGCACATACCCCATTATATTATATTTTATTGTATTATATTTTATTGTATTATATTTTATTGTATTATATTTTTTATATATATATACTGTATATATTTTGTTTCCCCTTCTTTTTAGCTGGGGGTAGCCAACTCGAGACAGAGCCCGAACAGGGACAACACAACACCAAAAACAACTACCACTCCATATTCACAAGGTACCGTTCTTTCTCCCAGTGCATTTCCCAACATCTCCAACCTTATAATTGTTGTGAATACCCGGCAGCCAGAACAAACGCTGGCTTCAGGGGGATGGCTGGCTTTCTGGGCCCCTTTCTTCCTCATGGTTTACCCCATTAGCTTGCAGATTTTATGATGTTCTCCCCATTAGTTTGTCGATTTTAAAACCTTTCGTACCATTTCTTTATGGATATCAAAACTGGTCGTGCCATTTAGGTCTCGTATTTTTCCTGGATAGCGATAGCAAGCTTGTGATTTTAAGAGGATTCGGCCTTCGGCCGGAAAAATGTTCTACCGAATAGTGTACAAATTTATCTCGAAGGGGGGTCTAGGGGGCGTTTTTTTAAGCTTGATGGAGATCTGGGGAGGAAACTAAAAACTAATAAAAAGATAAATAAATTAGCAAATAGATAGCCCATCTGCTATCCCCTTCTTTATTCCTGCTATCTCTACTCTTTATCATTTGTCTATGTCTTCATCCTCCCTCTCCTCCTCTTCCTCCCCAACCTTCTTCCCATTCCTAATTCTTCCTCATTTAATTCCACTTCCTCCTCCTCTTCTTCCTCTTCCTCCTCCTCACACGGAAAGGACTGCAATAAGTTACGAGGCCGCTCTTATCCGGCCGGACTCACACATTAAAGGTGGAGGAATGGCAGAAACTTTGCTGGCTGATGAAACTCGGGCAAAGGGGAGAGAGTATAAAGGAAATCAAGCAACAACAGTTCCAGCGACCCCTCAAAGCTGCTTGCCCTCCAAAACACTGATGGTCAAGTGTCCCGAACAGTGGATACAAGCCAAAGAGAGAGAGAGAGAGAGAAAGATAAAAAAGCGAGGTGGGCTCCCTTTAACGGATATAAACTTAATTCTCTAAGACGCTCCTCGTCACCGTATTATAAACATTACAGGAACTCAGTTTGTGTTATTGACTATGACCCAAACCCAGGAAATATGGCTTACCGATCAGCTGGTCTGCCTTGCCCATATTAAGACGTGTGTCCGGCATGGAAGGTCTGTCTAACCCCGGTTTATCTGGCCATGCTGGAAGGTCTTTCAACCCTTTAAGGTCAATGTAAAAGTTAAGGGGGGTGGTTCCCCTTTCTGGCCGATTATTTTTCATGTATTTATAATTTGTCTAGTTTCCTCCCTAGACCTCCATAAAACCTAATAAAACACTCTCTAGACCCCCTTTCAAGATAAATTTGTACATTTTTCGGTAAAAAAAAAAATCCCGGCCAAAGGCCGATTTGAAAAGGAAAGGGGAGGGAATGGCTTTATCTTGAATGGCTTAAGGGGATGTTTTTAGTTTGTTTCCTACTCCTCCAGCAATCTTAAAATTTCACCCCCTTGAACCCCTTTCAAGATAAATGTGTACACTTTTCGGTAGAAAAATGTCCCGGCCGAAGGCCGGTTACTCTTAAATTACAGGCTCGCTATCGCTCGCCAGGATAAAATCGACACCTAAATGGCACGAAAGGTCTTAAAATTGACAGAATGGGGCGGAAATTCTTAAAATCACCAAACTAATGGGGCAAACGTCTTAAAATGTCAGGAGCAATGGGGCTAGACATAATGGAGAAAGCGGTCAAGAAAAAAGTCCCTCAAGTGGAAATCTTCCCTTAAGGAAGGATGGAAGGGAGAGCGATAGATTTGTTCAGAAGCGAAGGGAAGGGAAGGAATGAAAAGGAAAGAAAACCCACCGCGAATGTGAAGGAAAGGAATGAGACCGAATGGAAGGGGAGGGATATTAAGAGATTTAAC
>JBAKBP010027420.1:0-30154 GCA_037953745.1 Lithodes maja | reverse complement strand
CTAATGCAACAGCCCTACCACAGACCGACTGTATCTGGCCATGTCGCTAAAAGCGGTGATGCTGCGCAGGCAGATGTCGTCACAAGGAATGTGGGGGTGCGCATGTACGGTATCGGCGGGGAAGCCTTAGCTATAATGAACTGTGGGAGTGACTGCACGGGTGGTACTGATTGTCCCTCTCATGACCTGGCTGTTCTAGGGACGAAGGTGGAGAAGGAGGGAGACTACAGGTTAGAAGCTGCGGTCTCGGCTGGGTTGTGGGAGGGCACAAGGCATGTTGTTCGTGGAGACAGTGCAAGGCAGTTATTTACTAGGCTATGGCAGTACTTTCGCATGTTTGTTGCTTCTCCAGGCCTGAGGTACGGGGTAGAATCCGACATGCAGGCTGGAGATAGTGCAAGGCTCAGTTTAATTCCCTGCCGTATAAATCCTGCTCGACAGCCTATGGTGCAAGCAGAGCTGGATTACGTGTGGACGAAGGATCTGAGGGATAAGGAATGTCGTGAGTGGTCGTTGCTTGTAACTTTGTCCGAGCGTGCTAAAGAGGTATGTGGTTTTGTTGTGGACGGGAGTACCTACCAGTGCAATGTTGTGCCTGACGGACTTAAGAATGCACCAGCAACGTGTCAGAGCCTGATGAATGAAAGTGAAAAGGACGATGATGCGCTGGGGCATTTCGAGATCTATGTTCCAGCCTATGGTCCGGTCGGTGTAGTTTACCCAGATCATTACCCTCTCGAGATCTTGGACCAGTTTCACAATCGGAATATGAGGCTGACCAGGTGGTCACTAAGGTTATTGGTATATAACCTGGACATAAGCCATATTGCCGGTTGTGACAACGAGGTTGCATGTGGTCGTTCAGGGGTATATGATCCTGGGTAAATTGACACACGGGTAGCCTCCTGCTTTGGTTTGAGTAGTATTTTGCGCTTGGTGCTTGTTGGCTCGCGGTTGTAGCCCAGCGTATTGGGTCGTAAAGCAGGATTGTTGAGCGTTTGGTATAGAAGAAAATAGGCTGCCCTTATAGTGCAGCCGGAAAAAACATATTAAAATATAAAAATCATATAAAAACTCTTTCTTTTTGATGAAGATAATTGTATAAGTTTGTCATAGCCTATAAAGTGTTTGAGTAGTCCACGAACTATCAAACGGCTGAGCTGCTGTAAGCTCGCTCTGGGAGCATGATATTATGTCTTTTACTATTGTTGGGAGGAGTTATGAAATGTGATTTTTTTTTTTATAAGATGTGTTTTAGTGATAAACTCAGCGTTGTTTTAGTGCCATGCGGTCGCTGGGTGTGAGGGGTTTGATGGGGTTCTGTATATCAGATTTTAGCTCAGGGTTGAGCAAGTAAAATCTTGGGGGAGGTGTGACGCATGTCGAGTATGAGCATGCTGTACAGAACGCCCAGTCAGGCCCCACCCTCGCTAGGATCGTCAGGGCAGGAACTTTGGCTGTAGTCTGTGTAGAGTTTCCTAACTCAGTTTATGTGAACCGTTGTACTATAAGTATTATCATTATGTATTTTGTTTTCTTCTAAGTCAACGAGTTCTATTTTATATCATTAGATATAAGTATTGTGTGTGGGATTTATATATATATAATGATGCGAAGAGAGAGAGAGTTATGTAACACCGACCAGTGAGCGCGCCACGAGGGGTAGGCCTAATTCCCCCCTCCCTCCCTCCTCAAGCGTGGGAAATCCTTTGTCGATCCCAGATTGAGAGAGAGAATGTGACGTCATGATTGCCGTTATGCTCGCTACGGGGCCGAGTATAAAAAGGGAGGTCTCGCCATTTTTAGATCAGAACTCATCAGGCAAAGCGACCTCTCATATCCCTTGCAACTATCGATATTCTTCCGACTGATGTGAACTTTCTCTACTCTCTGAACAGCCTACCTTCTTCTCTTCTCGTCCCTGTTTATAACCTCAATGACCCCTTTGGTGCAGATTTAGTCAGCCAAAGTATTATCGCTTGAGTTCTCACGAGATAAGTGCCTGTTAGATAGCCTATTTTTGGAAGGGTTAACTAGAATAGGATTGATTGATGTTTGTTGCACTCGTATATGCATTTCCCTGTGTGCGATTATTCATGTTCCTGTTTTCTGCTGGTTTAGGCAATGCTAGACTGGGATAGGGTTCCTCGAGTTGTGATTTCCTATGAGTGCTAGGTTGCGGTTGAACCAGTACAATTGCAACGGAGACGTGGAACGCCTAGGTGGTCTTTCTGATTGTGTACCGTGGGAGTTTAGCACTGTGTTGCGAGTGAGGGCTTTTGCCTGTGCCACCCAACACTGTGCTATCTCATTTGCTTGACTTTGAGAGGATCGCCAGGAGAGAACCAGATACTAGTGATCTGGATCTCTCAAGAGAGCATCCCGTCAATTACCGTAATTTGGCCGCACAGTCTTAAGGACCTCGCTAGGCTACGAGCCGCTTGCTCAGCCATTGTCTCTTAACCTTAGATATCCCAGCTAGACTTTGCTCGACCAGCAGATACAGCATAGTATTGAAGCTTCTCCTTATGTATATTATTGTTTAAGCACTATTGATTTCATGCGTGGCACGCTTAGCTACTTCAGAGATTAGTGGCCCACGAGCACAATCTTAGTAGGCTATTGCCAGTGCATTGTCGGAGTACTTCTTCTTAATGTTTGCCATATCCTATTGCTTATTCTTATAATTCTTCTTATGTCAATTTAAAGCCTTTAATTACCAGTGAGTTATTCATTAAATTGCTGTTCAAAATCCGATACTTACTTCTTACGAGTATTCGAGAAGCATCTAACTTTATCAGAAGATTCCTTGCTTGATGCTCGAGGACTATTGTTTAACGTAACGTAATAGTGCCGATCCGAAGTAGAGGGTGGAGGACTTCTTAAGTTCTTAGTTCAAGGGTGGATTACTTCGGCTTCGGCCAACACTATTCTTTAGTGTTGTAGTACTTTCTTCTTTGTTTGATTGTTGACCAGACTAGATAACTCCCGTCTTGTTATTAGTCTGTTGTGTGAAACGCTAGTACCGAGTTCTTGTATACCCCGTTATAGCAGATAGAACTCTGGAGGGTAGTGGCGTTTTTTGTTCGGCTGGCAGTACTCTGGGGTTGGGATCGTGTGTTTCCGTTGTGGCAGCGAGCCATACTCGAGTCCTGTGTAAGAGCCCTAGTGTACCCGAGTGCCCGGTCGTAAAAACATCCCAATGTGATATCTAGAAAGTAAAGAATATGCTAGGTCTCAGTGGGGTTTTTGTGGTTCTTTGGGCTTATCATCGTGCCGGAGTTGCCGCTTTTCCCCTTCCTCGAAGGATGTTGGATGTGGGTCAACCAAATAGGGTTGTCCTCTCATTAATTAGAATGCAGTAACGGGTTTGTCGTCAATCTCTTCCTTTCTAACCTTTAGTTTCTATTTTCCACCTTCGCAGCTTAATCTTTCTTTTTCGCTCCCTCTCTCTCTCTCACTCTTGTTCGCAGTAGAAGGGATTGGGAAAACTGAATCCCCCCCCCCCCCCCCGTTACAGTGGTGTGCAGCGGTGGGATTTCTTTAGGAGTCCATGGTTTGACATGCTCCTGTTCCGTTCAGGGCTCCTGAATTAATTCCGTAGAAGAGACTGTACAGTACACTTTCTTACACTTTCGCTCGGGTGTTTAGAATTAGTGCGTTGCAGTTGTCCTTTTCATGCTACCAACCCGTGAAACAGTTACCACAAACAGTATTGGCCATGCTACCACATTTCAATACGGTTAGTGTAATATTTCAGGGAATCTTTAAGTGCAGCAGATACCAGCAAGAGTCACAGTGACTGTGAAGGAACCGCAAAGTTGAGATAGCGGTGGTTAGTGCTTTCCGGTCATAAGTTGTCTATCAATTGTCCTTCTTCATGTCCGAGATGGAGATTCCTAGCCAAGGCACGATGTGCAAGACGCTTTAGTCAGGAGGAATGAGGAACAAGGAAGTGAAGTGTCAGTTGAGGATACGGACAGTTCCCGGTTTGTCATGGTCGACCAGTGGGAGGAAGGTCAGAGTGAAATGGACCAGATAAAAGCCGTACTAGAACAATTAGTCGGTGGAATGTCAGCATTGGCAGACCAAGTGCGAGACGTGAGAGACCGAGAGATGTTCCAGAACCCAACTGGTACTCCACAACCAACCCCCAGCATTGAGAGCCCTTCCCCGCCTCCGCCTCTTGCCTTTGCGGACCCTCTAAAATCTTCAACCCCAACACCTCCCGCTCCTTCCCTCCCTCCAGTACCCTTGATTTGTAATCCCCCAGTCTCACCCTCCCATTCTTCTTCACATCCCCCAGCTCCCCACCGTCATCTCTACCCCTGACGTAGTGAAGGGATTAGTTCCAGAGATGTACCCATGCTTCACATGAATGAGTTATGATCCTATATGGCTTCCATTAAGATTGAAGTCTTTCAGATGCGGATTGAAGCCTGTATGTCCCATGACGAGGCAAGGTTGAACCTGGCCAAGTTCAAGTTGGATTCCGACCTGGCTGTTCTGGTACAAGTAGAGACAGCTCAGGGAAAGTTAAAGACCTGGTCCGAGTTCATCCAGTTCCTGAATCAGTTCTTTCATAAGACACCAACAATGTCCGAGTCGTTCCAAGAAGCAGAACAGAACATATATGTCATCTCAGAAGATCCTTATGATTACGTCCAGAAGTTGACGTATAGCTATAGTATGATCCAGTCAATGTTTCCAGGGGAAACTTTACCCCCATGCGACCAGAGGCTTAAAATAAGACTCCACACGACCCTCCCCTCGTCCATTAAGCAACAGGTGGATCGATACATGCCTGTTGAGATACCCCTGAAGGAGTTCCTGAGGCACCTGATCCTTGAACGTCAGCTGCAGAACCATGCGGAACGAATGGTCGCAGCAGGACGAGTTTGTGAGGTAATGAAACACCATGCCCCAGTGACTACCCCGCCTCCCAGCAGTAGCCAACCTTCCCTGACGACCCCTCTCCTTCCACCAACGGGAGTGGACGATAGATTCATCCGCCTCCAGGAGTCTCTGACGACCTTGTCACAGGATCTCCAGAGATTAGCACGAAGACCTCAGTATACAGGATGCCCCTTCTGTAGAACCAAGGAGCACAACAGGGCGGATTGTCCCATCCGTCCCCCACGTTTAGCATGTTTCGACTGCCTGAGAGAGAATTGTAGACGTGGGAGACCTGACTGCCCAGGGCGAGAGGGTAGAGCAACACGGTGACTCGAGACCTCGAACAAATCTCCAACCATTTTCCTCGTAGTAAACCAGAGATCGTGTCGCGCCATGGTAGATACCGGTAGTGAGCTCACGCTCGTTAAGCAGTCCTTGGTGATTGAGTTGGGGCTCCCTATCTCTCTCAGCAAGAATATTCCCTCCCTCGTTGGAATTACCGGTACCTCCCTAAGGATTTTGGGCACGGTCTCCCTGGCGGTATGCGTAGGAATGCCCCAGACAATACAGCACCTGGCGGTGGTGATCCCAGACGACTATATGGACACTGACCTGCTTCTTGGGGTCGACCTTTTGGGTCGCTACCCTACGCTATGGAATCATCCACGTCAGACGCTACGTTGGGGGGATGTTACCTACGACATCCATCATGTTACTACAAGCAAAAGAAAAGCGAGATCTGTTCGCCGAGTCAAGGCTACACTTCCTGAGGTGAAGCCCCTGAAAGAAAATTGCATTCGGCTCCCCCGTCGAATGGTAATAGGTCCTTACCAGACTGTCATGCTCCCTGTTATTGTTGGTGAGGACATAAACAGCATTCTTGAAATTCAGCCCCGGAACCCTGCTCTTCAACAAGAACTTCCAATATGTGTGCGAGTTACCAGTGAAGCCGAAGTCTTTCTCCCTTTCGCAAATCCTTCCCGTGGGAGAATGGTCCTGAAGCCTGGCACCCTCCTAGCTATGTACGAGAAACTGACAGAGAGTCAGATTCACGATGTACCCCAGTGCATGAAGACCAAAGTCAGCAATGCTATGCTACCTGACATGGATCAGCCCTCCTCCTCGGGGACCCGAGAGGAAAAGTTACAGTCTTTGATTGACAAGTGTCAATGGGACCACTTGGAGGATGGTCAGAAGGGTCAGTTGGGGCATGTTCTCAAGGAGCATAATTCGATTTTCATCTTGAGTGAACATGAATTAGGCACTATGAATGTTCCCCCGGCCCATATTCATGTTTCAGACCCTACCCCTACGAGAAGCCCTTTGTATAGGACCCCGGAGAAGGCAAAGCCAATTCTCGCACAGATGTTGAACGACATGTTGAAGAAGGATATCATCGAGCCTTCAATGGCGGCCTGGTTGAGCCCTATAGTCTTAGTTGCTAAACCTGATGGCACCAAGCGCATGTGTTTGAATTATCGTCAGGTTAATACGAGACTACAGGCCGACATCCAGCCACTGCCCAGGTTAGATGAGTTAGTGGAATTGACTACTGGACACAAGTATTATGCCACGCTGGATCTCAAGGACACGTACTACCAGATTCCCCTTGATGATGAGAGCCGAGATCTGACGACTTTCAGCGATGGAGTAGCGTTATATCGTTTCAAGCGGCTACCTTTTGGGCTCAGTTGTAGCCCGGCCATATTCACACGGCAGATGGGTTCTGTCCTGACTCCCTTGGCAAAGGAAGGCTGGGTCAGAAACTATCTGAATGATGTGCTGCTATGGGCACCTAGCTTTGATGAGCTTCTGACTCGTCTATCTACTCTTTTCAGTCACTTTGCCACGATGGGCCTGAAATTGTATCTCACTAAGTGCCAATTTGCGCACCCTGAGGTAAAATTTCTGGGCCACCTCATTTCTGAACAAGGGTGTAGACCAGATCCTGAGAACGTCGAAGCTGTGATCAACATGAAGTCCCCCTCGAACGTTAAGGAAATACGGTGATTTTTGGGCATGGCCGGTTTTTACAGGAAGTGCTTTCCTCAATTTGCCAAATTTGCAGCTCACTTGACTGAGTTAACCAAGAAGTATGCCCAGTTTGAATGGTCCTCGGAGTGTGAAGAGGTGTTCCAAAAGCTGAAAACCTTGTTAGTTAGTGCACCAGTTCTAGTGAAAGCGGACATGCATCGCAAGTTCCTTCTGCATACAGATGCTTCCGGTACTCATGTGGGCGCAGCTTTGATGCAACCTCAGTCAGACGGCACCCTGCGGCCCGTGGGATACTTTAGTAAGAAATTGAAACCCGCTGAAACTCGCTACTCCACCACTGATCGTGAAGCTTTAGCCGTAGTATTAGCATGTACACAGTTTCACCACTACTTGTGGGGAGTCCGTTTCAACCTCATGACGGATCATCAGCCATTGGTGTCGGCCTTTACGAAGAAGACTAAGTCGGCTCGCATGAGTCGGTGGAGTCTAGAGATGCGAGAGTATAGGTTTGACATCAGTTACAAGCTGGGTCCTAAGAATTATGTTGCCGACAAGTTAAGTCGACCCATGAGAGCAGTGAGGTGGGAACAGGATCAGAAATGGTTAGGTAAGACCAGCGCCGAGATGAGGGAGTTGCAGTGTCAGGAGGCCTGATGGAAGCATCTCATAGTTTTACTCGAAGGTGGGGCCTTACCTAAGCATCGCTATCCTCGAACTACGCTCGATCAGTTTGTAGTGGACCAAGGAGTCCTTTATTTTGTAGTGGCTAAGTCGAACGGAAGTCTGCATTACCTTCTAGTTGTGCCGAGTGAGCTGAAGAAAGCTGCGTTGAATCTGGCACATGACCAAGAGTCTGGCCATCTGGGTAGATTTAAGAGTATCATGAAGGCCGAGTCGCTGTTTTACTGGCCTAATTTACGTAGTGCTGTAAGTACTTATGTTAGGGAGTGTTCGGTCTGTCAGCAGTATAGGGGCACCCATGGACTCCAGCAGCGCTGGCAGGAATTGCCACCCATTAAGCAACCTTTGGAGAGAGTCAGTGTTGATCTTACGGATATGACGGCAGGAGCCCAGGGGTATCGTTACATTCTGACAGTAACCGATCACTACAGTAGATTTGTAAGGTTCTATAAGTTAAGGTCCAAGGTCTCGGCGGAGGTCTGTGGGAAGTTCCGAGAGTACTTATGCGATTTTGGTTCGCCTCAGACCCTCCTCTCTGATAATGGTGGAGAGTTTACCTCGCAACAGTTCCGAGATTTATGCACTTCATTTAATATTAAGTTGGGATATGTGACTCCTTATCACCCGCGTGGAAACAGTGTAACCGAACGGATGCATCGGACATTAAAGACGGTCTTAGCAACCTTGTGTAAAGGGCACCCCTTTAGGTGGCCCCAGTATGTGGGTGAGTGTCAGCGAATCTTGAACAACGCAGTGCATACCACGCTAGGGGAACAACCTCATTTTGCGTTCTTTGGTCGTTACGCTCCCAGACAATTAGGTGCAGCGTTACCATCAATAGAAAATGAGGAACGCCAAGAGGCTATGTCCGTCGTGAGAGAGGTCCTGGAACAGACCTCCCTGACCATGGCCAGGAAGTTTAGAGACGTGGCTAATCGAAACCGCCGGAATGAAAAGGTCAATGTGGACGACATGGTATGGATCAGGAACGAGAATCCACTACCAGGGACTAGCCAAAAGTTGAACGCAAAGTGGGTAGGTCCCTTTAGGGCAGTGGTTCTTAACCTCTGGGTCGCGACCCAGAATTGGTTCGCAAGCCATTTTGAAGGGGTCGCCAAGGGTCTCTGAGATTTATACTATTATTGTTCATATTTTATTATAATTAATACCATTATATTGAATAACTCGTTGTTAATCAATACTTAGGTTACTAAGTCATATTTATGTTGATTTCGCTAAATCCAGATGACTTTTTCAGCTTAGAAATACTCCTCAACACCTATGCTGCCATTACATTTTAACCCTTCCTGTACCGGCGACGTATTATTAATTAACTTTATTCTGGCTACTATTACACGATTGTATAAGGTTTAAAAAGGGCCTGCAGCTATTAACAAGCTTCGAACTATCTCATTTAATCGTTTTTACTACCATGGATCCTTCTTAAACTGCATCAAATAGTCTAAATATAGGTAGAATATAATAAAAAAGGCGTCGCCGGTAAAGAAGGGGTTAAATTTAATCGTTGGTATCTAGGAGGTGGATGGAGGGAGGGAATTAATTACGGTGGAGGGCACATTTTGTCATTTAACGGTTCTCTTGCAAACATTTAGCAGTTATCTGTAACTCTGTTAACCATGGCCAGTGCATTATTAAGCAAATCTCACTCGTTGACATTCCATAAATGTCAAAGATGGTGATAGTAAATAAAGACGACATTAAAATATTATTAAATGACGATGGTAACGATAGTATGCAGTAAAAATGAGAATGTATGTACTTGTGGATCTCAAATGCACATTTAGGATGATTTACCACACTCTCAGGAGATATTTCATCCAGGAAGAACTTTATGAATAGTTAAAAAATGCACAGACCATGGCAACCCTGGAGGCGGTGTTAAAGTTTGACGTATGTTTCAACTGCTCGAGTGGGAAGGTGGGATACGTGATCGATTCGTGAATTGTCGTCGATGTTTTATTTAGTTTGATATTTGTGTATTAGTGTTTTTCACTAGCTGCTGGACCTTGAGGATCATGCCGCATTTTTCACGATTTTCAGCACTCACGGTCACGAAGACAAAGTACCGAAACCATTTGCAACCAAAGCATGACCCAAGATGCTGACTGTCATCACAATCCCCCCAATTTGGGAAGCTAGTTAAGTCAATGCAGTGTCAGGGCTCTCATATTTGATTAATGATTAATTGTCGACTTGTTCACTCAGAGGACAGTCTCAAAACGTCTTCATTAATTCTGTATTTCTGACAATATTCAACCTAATTTGAGCTTTGGAGTGAAGAAGCTAAACATATATATTGCATAATCCTATTTTGATTTTTGTTAAGTAATATTAAAACCTGGACATACATTTTCTTGTATGTCATATCGACAGAATTTCTTAAATATATATATATTTTTCAGGTAACAAAATGCCATTATAATATTTTTCGTTAATGTTAATTATTATTTCCTTGTATTGAAAATCCAAATATTATTACATTTACGCAATATTTAATTCACTTATTGCTTTTTTAACCAAAGACTGAGAAAGTTTGCCAATTCTTGGGTTGGAGAGCTGGACAAATCCGAGGCGGGTCCTATGTTATTCATATTTGTTTTCATTTTTGTTTAGATTTTAGAAAAGGTAGTGTAGTATGTGATGTGTTTGTGGTATAGTGTAATGATAAAAGGTAGTGTAGTATGTGATGTGTTTGTGGTATAGTGTAATGATAAAAGGTAGTGTAGTATGTGATGTGTTTGTGGTATAGTGTAATGATAAAAGGTAGTGTAGTATGAGATGTGTTTGTGGTATAGTGTAATGATAAAAGGTAGTGTAGTATGTGATGTGTTTGTGGTATAGTGTAATGATAAAAGGTAGTGTAGTATGTGATGTGTTTGTGGTATAGTGTAATGATAAAAGGTAGTGTAGTATGTGATGTGTTTGTGGTATAGTGTAATGATAAAAGGTAGTGTAGTATGTGATGTGTTTGTGGTATAGTGTAATGATAAAAGGTAGTGTAGTATGTGATGTGTTTGTGGTATAGTGTAATGATAAAAGGTAGTGTAGTATGTGATGTGTTTGTGGTATAGTGTAATGATAAAAGGTAGTGTAGTATGTGATGTGTTTGTGGTATAGTGTAATGATAAAAGGTAGTGTAGTATGTGATGTGTTTGTGGTATAGTGTAATGATAAAAGGTAGTGTAGTATGTGATGTGTTTGTGGTATAGTGTAATGATAAAAGGTAGTGTAGTATGTGATGTGTTTGTGGTATAGTGTAATGATAAAAGGTAGTGTAGTATGTGATGTGTTTGTGGTATAGTGTAATGATAAAAGGTAGTGTAGTATGTGATGTGTTTGTGGTATAGTGTAATGATAAAAAGAGATGATGTTTTGGAGGGCAGACTGGAGTTGCCCTCAATATTGGTGAGGCACTGAAAGGATCAGCAAGGGAGGCCAGGTGGTGAAACAGGAGATCTAGCTGTGTTAAACATAGCTGTCAGCAGCCTAAACGTAAGATTAGTCACTGCACTGAAATTAAAGCTAGAGCTGCTCTGTCACTGAATATATTATAACCACTTGGTGGTAGCCAGACTTAAAAATGCAATCATACTGAAAGGGTTATATTAGCGTTTACAAAACAAAAAGTTAAGGTCTTACATGGAACTTAGGCAATGGGTCGGCATAGTACATTTTGGCCAGGATATTGGGTTGTTGCTAAGAAAGGTTAAGAACCACTGCTTTAGGGTAACGGAAGTAGTCCGAGACGGGGCGGCGTATAAGCTAATAAATCCCTATAAGGGTGTGTTTATGAAAAGGGCCGCTGAGAAAGTGAAACCGTTCGTGGGTGAGGAAGTAGAGCAAGTTGAAATGCCAGTTGAGGAAGACTATCAACCCGAGATTTTAGCACCCAGAGCCCGTCAGCCGGCCCGGCGTTATATAGAATCTTGTTAGAGTGTACAATAGAATCCCTGTTGTGGGTCGTCTTGTTGTGTACTCCCCTGTGGCCCCCGCATGTTTATATAATCTTTCCGGTCAAACCCCCGTGCAGCGAAACTTTAAGAGACGTTGGTTCCCGGGTTGTGTAGAACGTCATACAGGTGATTGGGACTAGGGTGGTGGCGTTCCCATCAGAACGTGCTGTTGGCTCTGAGTACCTTTATGGTTGACTGGGATTATACTCCTTTCGTCCCGAGGCTCAGCAAGCGCACAGAGTGTGAAGGGACTCCCACGGTACGGGCATCCACGTTGCTCTCTAGTCTGGTCACCTGGGGTTTTCCAAGCAATAAAGGGGTGGAGAGAGGCTGTCTCTACGGGGACAAGATAGTGCCTGGTTGGCACTCTCCTGAAAAGGAGGGGCACTTTATAGAGTGGTATAGTGATTTGTTGATGAAGGAAAGGATGCCCCACAGGCAGAGTACAGTACAGTAATGTTTCAAATTCTAAGACGTTGGGTATAGGGACTGCGAGCTCTGGGCATGGTAAGATGCCAGGCGAATCAGTATTTCTGCTGTAATAAGTTAAGGCGGATTAATTTGTAACTGTATAATGTTATGTTGATGAACGAGTGAATGAGGTAAAAAGTCTTCCAAGAAACGGTAGAGTTGTGTAATGGGAAGAAATTGTACTCCCCCCTTTTGGTGTGTAACAGGGAGACATGTACTTTCCCTTTTAGTATCTTTTGTAAGGTTTGACTTAACTGTAAGACTTTTTCCCCTTCATTCACTCTTCCCTATATTTAAGGGAAATGTATCTTTTAACAAGGGTTAAGTAAACCTTGTCTATGTAAAGAGGGAATTAGCCTAGCTCAGGAGGAGAACTAATATTCTCAAATCTATCTAAATACTTTCATGCCTAATTTATCCTGTCCCCCCTTTTTGTTATTCCATGGAAAAGTCTTTCCTTTTCGAATTTAGAGTAATGCTCCCTTGTGTACAATACCCCCATTATCCTCCCCAAGCCACGTCACCCTTAGTGGTCAATGCTCTCACTGCCGTGACCCAGCCGCTACGTTGTGTCCACAACCTCTAGACTCTGTCACCATTCCCCGCTTCTTCTCCGGACTTAGGTTTCCTTTCCCTCCATTCAGAGCTTCGTAAATATGGTTTACATCATTGTAAGGCATTGATTATTCAGAATTAGGAGTACTAGGTGTGTAATGTAGGATGTATGACTGTGATTGACATATTCGTGAACTCGAGCCTACCCTAGGCTGGGTCAACCAAGCCCCCTCACCTACCAAGTGCCTACAACCAGTAAAATATCCCTATTATTATTGTGTTCTGTAAACTTTGAATATGTGCACCTTTGCTAAGTGTTTTCTGATATTTTAGACTTTGTTATTCCAAATTAACGTCAAATTAACGTGTGTGTAACAATTTCAGTCAGAGGGAAGCCATTTGGTGGCCTTCCAATTCTCGTGTTTTTTCATATTTCCCGACCAAACTTAGGCTAGCCTATTTTGCTAGTTTGTCTTTCACAGTTTACATCATCATGAGGTAGGGTGAGAACACCAGTTAAGAGTAGAATTGAGGGCGATGAATGTTGATTAAAATACTTTTGAAGCTTGACCGCTATTTTAGGATTTAGAAACTCTGGCATTTCGGAGAGACGACTAGGTTGAGTAAATTACTAATGTAACAGCTGTATTGTATGAGTAGCATTTGTTAGTCATTACTTTGAGTTTATAGAACCATGCATATTGGTGAATATTATTGTATTTTAACGTGTAAATCAGGAAAGGACCTTCGTTTGAGATAGTATCCTAGTTTTGTTTACCTCTCGTGTTTCCGACGTTCCCCACCTAGGCCTATTCAGATAAGTTTTTTATAACTAACGTCTCCTAGGCCTACTTATTGTTAATTTTAAATGTTTTTACTGGGTTATAGTGTAAAGAGTTACTTGTTATCCTGATTTAGAGGTCCTCATTTCCCAACCCCAGTAATGTTAATTTCGGACCCCCCATTGGGTCGGGTTTATTTCAGATGATTATTTGTTCCCCCTTTTATTACTTGACCCTTAAAGAGCGGCGCCCCAGTCGCCTCTCCACCCACCCTTCTAAACCCAATATCAAAGTCCTCAGCTGATCTTTCCTCATGCCACTTAAACCCTGGTGACCCTGAAGACCTGCCACACACTTTAAGCCATACTTATTCAGCTTCAACACCCTGGCAGCGGTAAGGGGCACCTCTAAAAATCTTCTAGCACCCTCCTCGCTATCGACTAGCCACTCCACAGGTCTTTCTCCCTCCGAGCCCGTATCGTGACCTGACCCATCACTGTGTTCCGATGTATTAGACATGTTTGTGTACTGCAGTAATTATCACGGTTATAGAATGTGCCTTATCTCCTATGCAAGTATGTATATACTAATGTTATTTAAAGTCTTTAATGTGTTATATTGGTTGCTCCCAAAAAAAAAACTATGTCCACTGTATTCCTCTAATCATAAGGAATCTCAAAACAAATGACCACTATATTCCTCTGTTCAGTAAATCCTATGCAAGGTCGCCATTTGTTACGTCCTGGGATATATAAACACTGGGCTCTTTCTATTGGACTAGGTATGCGGCAACAAGCAACAACGGAAAACGCTAGATCCAACCCTTATCTATAAACCCAGGCAACAAACCACCCTAAACCATCAAGAGTCCTGCCTGGACAACAAGGTATCCTATGACTCGGTTACAGGGTGCACGCACTATAGACTGCTGATAGTCAAGCAGGCTATATAAAAGATCACACAATTAAGTTGACTTAAAGCTTCAAGGAAAAGATAGATAACGGAATTAAATTGCAGAAACAATTTAATAACAAACTAGAAGAAAGTACATTTAACGTTACGTTAATTAATACAACTAATCACCCCTGCGTGAAAGAAGGTGAAAGCAAACAGTCCTCAAAACATCGTACAGGTAGACAAGATGCAGGTTTCTAAACTGCATGCGGCTACTGTAGGATCTGATGCTTAGCAAAGAAAGTATGTTACGGATTTAGAGAACTCTTAACTAATAAGCAGGAATAAATACTAGTGATAGGACCTACAGTGTATAATGGCATAGGTATAATTAAATAAAGGCAGCAACTCGCAACATAACCACATACAGGTGTGCTTCTCACTCTTAGTCAGGCAAGCCTGCTCGGACAGAGTCTCTAAGCCACACGCTGACTCACAATGCTCACAAAGACGGTAAACTGTGGCACAATAACAAGCATACAGATATAATAAACCGCTAGCTGTTAATCTGCCAGGTGGCAGAGGTCTAGCCGGAAGGATATAGGCTTCGGATACCCGGGCTGAGCCACCTGCTCTAGCCTAGGGACGTTCCCAAGTCTGTGCGCCAAATTACTCTAATTGAAAGGGTGCTCTCTTGAGAGACTCAGATCCCAAGTATCTGACTCTCTCCTGGCGACCCTAAAACAAAAGCAAGGCGTGCTAGCGCAGTGCTGAGTGGACTAGGCAAGGGCCCTCACACAACACAACACTAGACACACAGGCACACAGACAAGAAAATGCCCCCAGACTCCCACGGGTATCCTAGTAAAGTCGTGCAGGTCCACAGGACTCGCACCAGCAGACTTTACTTAAAGTATCACAAAAAGCCTCCCCTCCGGTCTAGCCCCTGCTCACCTGCCACAAGAACACACTAGCAAGCATGAAACCACCAAATATGAGACAACAAAAAAGCTTCCTAGGTCTCACTAACAATTACATCTCTGCATAAGGCCCAAAATCCTATCTAATTATCTGAGAGCTCGTCGTTAATACAATAATAGATATAAGGTCTATCAAGGGGATGGGATAATTAAATAGATTGGTGAAGTAGTGGAAAGAAGGTATACAAAGTAAGAGAGAAAGTTTCTAAGTGGGGTTGAGAGGGATAGATATCAAGGGGGTCCGAAGGGTACGACAGTGAGGTGAGCTCTAAGTCTTGAATCTGTCTGGACCCCACCCTAGGCATGCGAAATACATCCCATGCTTGGCAACACTCAACACCGTTGCCGGGTCAAAATCCTCTACCCCTAGCGTGAGTCGAAACTAAGCCTATCGTTGCGATCAAATGGCAACATCAGGCTCGTCCCAAGCTAGTCTATTCCGCGCCCGCGCAAAGCAACGTCCCCCAGCCGGTCTCTCTCTCCCGCTCGTCTCCTCCACTCTCACTAGACTTACATCTTATATATTATAATGAAACAATCAACTATCGAGAATAAAATATACTAAGATGTGTTGGTTAAGAATAAGGGCAGCTTCAAGCTGTGAAACAACATAAGAATATCCCAGACATTAGTTACATTGTCGTAGGATATATACTAAGGAAAAGCAGCTGGTTTCTAAACGGCTGGGCAGCCGACACTCGTGCATGCCCGCACGTGGCTACTATGCAGGAGCGTCACAAAGTACTGTTGAAGTGGTTTAGGAGATGTTTGTACCGGGAAAGCCGCAGTGGATGGCGATATCTCCACTTGTCGGTAGTGTCCAGTACTCTCCATATTGAAGACTTCGGTCTGGAATTTCTGCACCAACGCTTCTAAGTCCAGTGGAGTGTCGCTTAATTGCCATCTAATCATTTCCTTAAGGGGAGAGGGTACCTTGCTCAAGATGTTTACACTGTAGATTTCCTCCTTCGTGATGGCCATCGTCTCCATTGACCGGAGGAGGCTCTCAAAAGAGGCATAGTACTCCTTTAACTCGGTCACATCATACGATTTAGGATCTAGAGCGAAGAATTTTGTTATTAATGCTGTCTTTATTACTTCCTCTCGCCCATAAGTTCTTTTCAAGAGCTCCACTGCAGACTCAAAGCTTGTAGCTTCTAGCTTGTACCCCTCTATCAGATTCAATGCCTCCCCTTTCAACTGTCCACGGAGATAAGTAAATCTTTGGATGGATGTAAGGGTCTTATTCCGATGAACGGAACACTCAAATATATCCCAAAATCCAGTCCAGGTAGTTGGATCCCCGGAAAAGGTAGGCAAAGTAAGCTTTGGAAGGTTAAAACCAGTTGCTTTTGGATTACCGGTATCCTTAACAGGGTGTGATTCTTGAGTTGAAGCTAATCTGGCTAAGGCTGTATTAACATCTTCAATATACTCCAGATCTGCCGACATTTCTTCTTCCACATCTTCAGGACTTGCCAACAAACCATATATCTGCTGAGCATAACTATCAAAGGTGGCTAGCGCTTTAGTTACAGTAGCATTCTTGCCCTTTACCTGATCAGCCGAGGCACTTCCTAGAAAATCATCAAGATCTCTTAAGCAGTTATTCAAATTTCCCTTCATCCCTCCCTTCAAAATCTTAAGTTTCTTTAAATCTGTCATCGTTAAGGTCTAATTCTAAGTAACTTAAACTACAATGAGGTCCAACTACAGACTGTTAATCGCTTAGGAATCAACAGCGGCAAACTCCCATTACTCAAGAAAATTACTCAAGAAAATAACATAGTAGTTTCATCCCCCTTAATATAAACTATCTAAATTATCTAACTGGACAACAACATAAAGTGCACTGGGGCTATCAATGAGGAGACTGGCTACTGCGACGCAAGATAGTCCCTTACCATCTTAACGACCTGGGCCAACAAACGATCGCTGCCTTCATGGGTGAGGTGGACACCGTCCTCGGACATGTATTGGCTCCCGAAACTATATGGGGAAAATCGACCACCAAGGTGTTTGTGCTTCCTCTTGAGGAGAGCATTGACCGAGTTCTTAACCTTGTGGTACTCACCTTCCGGAATACCCCGAGGAGACGCCCTTTGCTCCAACCCCAATACAAGGCAGCGACCGTTTGTGGATGCCTCAATCTCAAAGGCCAAATCCTTGATCTTAGTCGCTAGCTCCTGCGGGACCATCCCAGAGACGACGTCGTTGCCGCCCAACACTAAGACAGTGATTTCGGGCCTTAGGCTCAAAAGATCATCCCAAGCTGGATTGGATCTAACATTATCGAGAGTGGCTCCTGGGGCACTAAACGCTCTCAATACAAAACCCGGGTCGTAAAACTCTCGGCGGGAGACTCCTAGGCGACTGACATAACTGTGGCCTAATATGCCCACCACTTTCCCCGGGCTCTGATTGTAGGAGGAGGATGGTATAAAATTCACCCCAATGCCACTCCCTGACGCAGCTGTGGGATGATTCCTTTGAGCCATGATGTACCGAAAACAGAACTAAATACTAAATCCATTCAAAATAAAGGGTAAGGTGAAGCACTAACTAATTAAAGCCCTTTATAGGTAAGCCTAGTTGGTCAAGCCACAATAATGAGGTCTGACTTTTGACTGTCAATCGCTTAGGAATTAACAAAGACCAACACTCATGACCGCCACTATAAGCAACTAGGCCTAGGCTATGTTATGAAATTGAAATATACAAGGACACATGTCGGGATCATCTCACTATTCCCGACATGATGGAAACAAAAGCAAACAAGTTGTTTACAGTAGCGAACATACACCCGATCTCCGATGTCGTTGGTGCACGTTTCGGTAATATAAACACTAATATTTTGCTAAGCCCAGTTACAGAACTTATTAGTAGGTTAAGAACTGCGAAGACTACCATAGACAGTTGCCTAAAACAAAACCCAGATTTAGCCGCGAATCATAGTAATGTAATCCATCATTTGAACTGGAAAACAGCAATTTTAGAAAATAATCTAGAAAATATGTTTACTGAAATAAACTTAAAATGCAGGCATGAAAATAGACACACCAAACCTATCAAATATTATGTTCTATCCAACAACCAACTCTACTCCTAAAATCGATTAATGAAATATTACAAACACATGTGGCAGTCCGTGGGTTCGAACCCAGGACGCTCACACCGAAAATCAACACCTTATGCATTGTGCCACGAAGACAGTTAAAGAATGGTGGACACTGCCTACGATTTATTATGCAACTTCGAATCCTGCATGTCAATCTAAGCACGTACACACATCCCAACTGCAACTCACGTAGGCTATGCATATGTGAATGGAAAGAGCAATTAATGGGGCCTTAACCACTAGGGAAGTCCTCTCGATAAATTACTCCTGAACCAATATCAATTATTATGTTCTATCCAACAACCAACTCTACTCCTAAAATCGATTAATGAAATATTACAAACACACGTGGCAGTCCGTGGATTCGAACCCAGGACGCTCACACCGAAAATGCGGATTAATTGATGCAGGTGTTTACATGCTTAAAAAACAATTTTGGAACTGCAACCTCAAGTGACATTTAGAATGTTCATGGTCACGTAGATACATTAGAAGCTAGTCTGAGTGAACAGGACAGAATTGTGAATGTACAGTTGGAAACTATCAACCAAATCACCAACCACGTAAATACATTGCAGTTATTGATTTCTCAAGCGGAAGAGGCAGTTAATCCGAGAAAGGTGCCCAAACTCTTAAGAAGTTTTACTGGGCGAAGGTGCCCGGACTCTTAAGAGTCAAGGCCTAAAAAAAGATTTTCAAAACATCCCACTGGCAATCAAAACAAAGCCATATGTGATTAAGAGAGATCATTCTCCTCCATACCTCCTATCACTCCTCCACATGTCCCCCCCCCCTTCCCCTTCTCCCCCTTCCTCAATTGTCTGGTATTTTCCTTATTATTCCCGATATTTATTAACCCCCTCAGACTGAAATAGTTAACTTACTGACGAGGAGGCGGACGACACGGTATTATCCCCACAACTGTCAAAATCTCACTGAGGGACTGTTAGAAGTCGGAGAAACATGGGGTTGCCACCATTCGACAGATTTTGATCTAACTTACCTAACTTACTGAGCTCAATATGACGCTAGAGCGTCATATAACTTATTAGAGAGATATTAAGATAAGTTCATATGACACTCTAGCGTCATATGAGTATTTTGGCAAAACCGCCATATAACGCTCTAGCGTCATATGAGTCGGAGAGTGTTAAGTATTTTCGCGCCTGGACGGCTGAGAGAGAAGGGGGTGATGGGGGAGTCATTCTTCAACTCTAACCAGTCTCTGACCTTCCCTAGTCTCTCAGTACTATGCGAGACACGGTCACAAACACGAGACACAGACGCTGGTCCTGGTCAGATTACGACCGCGGGGCTAAAATATACAAGTTTCACCAGCCAATTGCTGTAACACTTGCTATATTGCTTTTCAATGTTCATATGTTCATATTAAAAGTAAAATAGGCATATATGGATAAATAATTAATATATATATGGTAAATATGACGATTTTCCTCAGGAATGAAACAAAATACCTTTGCTTGGCGGGACGTTTCAAATACCATAGCTTCGCCTTTTAAAGGTTATTAATAGAGTTGCATCCCAAACTTCCTTCATAGAGAAAGTTTTGGGAATCTCAACACATATTGATAATGTATTCATTACAAATATGAAATTAGAGTCAGATTTCAGACACTTCAAGAATGCACTCAGTTTTGCTGATAATGGATTAGTCTCCATGGATCTTTTACCTCTTGCGGAACTTGAAAACCTAATCAAAAACCTAATTCAATCTGACACCACTTCTTCCACTTGATAAATTAGAATTTCTGTACGGTTACCTTGAAGTACACATTTATGAAAACCTTTATATAATCCTTGTACCATTTGCTTCTAAATTAACTTTCACTAATTACAAGATCACCCCATTCCCCATGCTTCTAGATGACAAATTGCTATCCTTGGACAACTTTGAAGACAACTTCTTCATTTCCAACACTGAGAACTACCATTCTGGGATAAGCAACATTGATTGGTCAAACCTTTGTCACTCATCTATTAACCCACTGAGCCCCAGCGACGCAAACCGTGCGTCGGTAATGTATGTAACGCTAAACCCCAGCGACGCAGACGTCTGCGTCAGTGTCACTCCGGTCCCAATTACTCCGGTCCTATGGCACCTAGAGGGCTCAGATTTGTATGGAAACTGTGTAAGTATCCTACGCACCCATGCCGATGGTTGAACACTCTCAAAGTCCAACCGCGTGCGCGTGAGCATGCAAAAACATGTTTTTTTGGGAAATTGCCTTCAATTTTTTACTCTTGTAAAATCCGTTTTCAGGGGCTCTGTAGGACCATTTTTTGAGCTTTTTGATCGGTTTTTCGTGGTTTTTCCTTCATTCCTAACCCATTCGCTATTGTTTCTGGAAAAAAAAAATCAGAATCAGCCGGTCCTGGGTGGTACATTTATAAATATTTAGCTGGTACTCAGCGGGTTAACACCTTAGTAGAGTCATTTTCAGAGCTTCCGTGACCGTGTTTTGGATACCAAAGTTTCTCAGTGAATTTAACAAGGGCAACTGATGCTAAAAAAAATAAGCCCCCATACACCTCACCAAAATGACGGGAAAGTTGTTATTTTAGACGTTTTTCAAAATGGCCGCCGCCGTCATCTTAAAAAATTGATAAAGTTCTATTTCTTGAAGTGAATGGCCAAATATGACAATTTTGGTGTCTATTCCCACTAATTTTGGTGTCAGAAAACCAATGGGATGGCATAATTAAAAAATAATTAATAACTAATTTCCAAATAATTAAGAAAAGAAGAAAATAATTAAGAAAATCAATGGGATGGCATAATTCATGATTTAGAGTCCCATTAACCTCAACATCTAAGACAAATATGATGTGTTGAGTGGTACTTGAAAAGTAGACAGAATGGATAAAAAACACCATCTGAGGAAGAGCACTTTATTGACAACGTTTCGCAGATAGTGACCTGATAGTGACCTGATGAAGCTATCTGCGAAACGTTGTCAATAAAGTGCTCTTCCTCAGATGGTGTTTTTTACAAATATGATGTTGTTAAATCCACTGAGAAACTTTGGTATCCTAAACACGGTCACGGATCCTCTGAAACTTACTCAAATATCATAATATATAATTTAAAATGTAAACCAAGAATGTTGACTGATCAATTCCTTCTTTTTCAGTTTTATTGCATCGAATTTGGCGTGAAGAATCATAAGCATGGAACGTAGAGGAGTTAGTGATGTGCCTGACCCAGGACCTGGATTAAAATGCATATTATGTCAACATCCCTGTATAGCTGATGATAGTACGGACAAGACATCTGATACAAAGTGGGAGAATCTAAGGAGCAAGTGTTTTCGGTGGAAGGAACTTGATAAATTTCAGCATGCCTATGCAGCAGTGGAGTGGGACAAGGGGCCTAAAGGCCTGTACATGCATAGTAAATGTTACACCCAGATCAGTAGTAATCGCTATATTCAGCAAGCACAGAATCGTAAACGGAAATCTGAACAGGAAGAAGTTCAAGCATCAACTTCAAGTCAACAACTCCCAGGAAATGTGCCTAAAAAGCTTCGTTCTAGTACTGGAGTGGTTCATGATAAGAATTTGTGTGTGTGGTGTATGAAAGGACCACAAAAAACCAGTAATCCTGGCAAGTCCAAACTTTTGCTGCTGTCAACAGTAGACGCATGGAACCGGTTCAAGTTGCATACAGTTTGTCTGTCAGATGAGCCTATAAGAGAAAGATTGAATACCCTACTTGCATCTATCCCAGACAGTCGAACGGCGTTTGGATTGGAAATTCGTTATCATCGTGAATGTTGGCGCAATTTTCTCATCAACCCTCTGAAGGAGTCTTTTCCTGATGAAAAAACAGAGCATCTGCAACATGTTAATCTTCGAGAGGCCCAAAATATCTTCTTTCATCATGTCCGTCAAGTTATCTTTGAAGATCATGAAATCCGTACACTGCAAGGTCTTGTAAAGGATTACAAAGGCATTACTTCAAATTATGGTTACTATTCCACAGCAAAGTCCAGTTTCGTGAAGGAAATTCTGATCAAGGAATTTGGAGATGACATAGCATTTCATGAACGAGGTCAGAAGAATGTGAGTGAACTGGTATATGATGCAAGAGCTGCAGGTTCATATCTTGAGGCTGCAATATCCTCTCTAGGTGTAAGTGACGATCAGCTGGTGAAGAATGTAGCTGGGCGACTCAGAGATCAGATCATCAAAACAAAAACTGTTCCTTGGCCTCCATACATACATGAGCTAGAAGAATATGAAGACCTGAATGATCTCCTCTTGAAGCTCATCACTTGGTTAAAGCACCCCACAAAGTCTGAAGTCGATGACAAGCCCCAAGTCAGATCAATTGCATCTATTTTGACCAGCTACATCACTGGAAGACGTACTGCACTTGAGACAAACCTCGGTGTACTGCTACATGGTATGACAAAGTGCAGAGAAATGGTAGACATATTACATAAGGATGGCCTGGGAATCAGTTACAATGATGTGCTTTTGCTTAGAGATTTCTGGGCAGTTACTGACCTGAAGCATTCAACTGAGTGTCCTTTTGAACTTTCTGAAGGAACACCGGCAATATGTATAGTCGACAACGATGACTTCAAAAGTGACACTTGTTACGTCCTGGTATATATAAACACTGGGCTCTTTCTATTGGACTAGGTATGCGGCAACAAGCAACAACGGAAAACGCTAGATCCAACCCTTATCTATAAACCCAGGCAACAAACCACCATAAACCGTCAAGAGTCCTGCCTGGACAACAAGGTATCCTATGACTCGGTTACAGGGTGCACGCACTATAGACTGCTGATAGTCAAGCAGGCTATATAAAAGATCACACAATTAAGTTGACTTAAAGCTTCAAGGAAAAGATAGATAACGGAATTAAATTGCAGAAACAATTAAATAACAAACTAGAAGAAAGTACATTTAACGTTACGTTAATTAATACAACTAATCACCTCTGCGTGAAAGAAGGTGAAAGCAAACAGTCCTCAAAACATCGTACAGGTAGACAAGATGCGGGTCTCTAAACTGCATGCGGCTACTGTAGGATCTGATGCTTAGCAAAGAAAGTACGTTACGGATTTAGAGAACTCTTAACTCATAAGCAGGAATAAATACTAGTGATAGGCCATACAGTGTATAATGGCATAGGTATAATTAAATAAAGGTAGCAACTCGCAACATAACCACATACAGGTGTGCTTCTCACTCTTAGTCAGGCAAGCCTGCTCGGACAGAGTCTCTAAGCCACACCCTGACTCACAATGCTCACAAAAACGGTAAACTGTGGCACAATAACAAGCATACAGAAATAATAAACCCCTAGCTGTTAATCTGCCAGGTGGCAGAGGTCTAGCCGGAAGGATATAGGCTTCGGATACCCGGGCTGAGCCACCTGCTCTAGCCTAGGGACGTTCCCAAGTCTGTGCGCCAAATTACTCTAATTGAAAGGGTGCTCTCTTGAGAGACTCAGATCCCAAGTATCTGACTCTCTCCTGGCGACCCTAAAACAAAAGCAAGACGTGCTAGCGCAGTGCTGAGTGGACTAGGCAAGGGCCCTCACACAACACAACACTAGACACACAGGGACACAGACAAGAAAATGCCCCCAGACTCCCACGGGTATCCTAGTAAAGTCGTGCGGGTCCACAGGACTCGCACCAGCAGACTTTACTTAAAGGATCGCAAAAAGCCTCCCCTCCGGTCTAGCCCCTGCTAACCTGACACAAGAACACACTAGCAAGCATGAAACCACCAAATATGAGACAACAAAAAAGCTTCCTAGGTCTCATTAACAATTACGTCTCTGCATAAGGCCCAAAATCCTATCTAGTTATCTGAGAGCTCGTCGTTAATACAATAATAGATATAAGGTCTATCAAGGGGATGGGATAATTAAATAGATTGGTGAAGTAGTGGAAAGAAGGTATACAAAGTAAGAGAGAAAGTTTCTAAGTGGGGTTGAGAGGGATAGATATCAAGGGGGTCCGAAGGGTATGACAGTGAGGTGAGCTCTGAGTCTTGAATCTGTCTGGACCCCACCCAAGGCATGCAGAATACATCCCATGCTTGGCAACACTCAACACAGTTGCCGGGTCAAAATCCTCTACCCCGTGCGTGAGTCGAAACTAAGCCTAACGTTGCAATCAAATGCATATGGCAACGCTTCAGGCTCGTCCCAAGCTGGCAAGCGAAGCAACGTCCCAAGCCGGTCTCTCTCTCCCGATCGTCTCGTCCCGCCCTCACTAGACTTACATCTTATATATTATTATGAAATAATCAACTATCGAGAATAAAATATACTAATATGCGTTGGTTAAGAATAAGGGCAGCTTCAAGCTGTGAAACAACATAAGAATATCCCAGACATTAGTTACGTTGTCGTAGGATATATACTAAGGAAAAGCCTGCCGACCGGCTGCCACCAGCCGGTTTCTAAACGGCTGGGCAGCCGACGCGCACGCATGCCCGCACGTGGCTACTATGCAGAAGCGTCACACCTCCCCCAAGATATAAGACCCTTGACTAAGTTCTTCATATCTAACAGAAAGCTTCTCATAGTACCACACACTGTTGCGACACAAGGCACTATATATAAAAAAAAAAAGACTGTTGCGCTCCACCGAGCAAGTTCAACTAACTTAGCGACAATAAGCGAAAACATTCAACTTAGATACTGCTACAACATCTTATACAAAATTCTACACGTTATAAAAAATAAAGAGTTTTTATAAGGTTTTTGCTTTTTTAATTTGTTTTTTTCAGCTGAACTACAGTGACAGCCTATTTTCCTCCACACTCAACCCTCAATCCTGTGGCAGTCTAACCAACATCATCCACCCTTGATAGACAATCCGCTATCACGTTATCAGAACCGGCAATATGGCGTATGTCCAGATTATACTCCTGAAGCATGAGTGACCACCTGGTCAGCCTCATATTCCGGTTATGAAACTGATTCAAGAATTTCAGAGGGTGATGATCGGTATAAACCACTACGACTGGTCCAAAAGCAGGAACATATACATCGAAGTGCCTGAGCGCCAGCACTATCGCCAGGAGTTCTTTTTCAATTACAGAGTAATTCCTTTGTGCACTATTGAATTTTTTTACTGTAAAAACTCACTGGATGTTCGATACCTTCATCATCTGTCTGTAACAAGACAGCCCCAGCCCCTACGCCACTGGCATCAGTCGCCAGCTGAAAAGGTCTGCTGAAGTCCGGGGCCCTGAGTATGGGGTGGGTACATAACAGGTGTTTCACCAAGGAAAACGCCTCTGCACACTCAGGAGACCACCGGAACTTCTTGTCCTTAGATAATAAGTCAGTTAAAGGTGCAAGTACAGTCGAATAGCCTTTGATGAAGCGACGATAATAGCCTATCATACCTAGAAACCGCATGATTTGTTTCTTAGTCGTAGGCTGGGAAACTGATCGATGGCTTTGATCTTTGCCTGTGGAGGGCACACCTGACCCATCCCCACCTCGAACCCCAGGTACAAAACTGTGGCTTTGACAAAATTGCACTTACCCAGGTTTACCACCAAACCTGCTTCATTCAGTTTTATTAAAAAGCTGTCCGATGTGAGCACAGTGACTGTTAAAATCCTCGTCGTATATTATGACATCATCTAGGTACACCGTACAGTTGGGAATGTCGGCTACAATGTCGTTCATTAATTTCTGAAACGTTGCAGGGGCATTTTTCAGCCCGTATGGCATAACATGGCAATGGTATGTGGCACCGTCCACCACAAACCCACACACCTCTCGCACTCGCTCAGACAAGGGCACTTGCCAATAACCCTTAACAAGGTCTATCTTAGTGAGGAACTTGGCTTTTCCTATCTTATCCACACTGTCGTCCACGCGAGGGAGAGGGTAGGCATTTGTGGGGGTTAAACCATTCAACCTGCGGAAATCTATACAAAACCGCACCTTGCCATCTGGTTTGGGCAGTGTGACTGGGGAAGTCCACCTTACTGCACCCTCAGAAATCAGCCCACGTTTCAGCATATAATCCAGCTCTTCCCTAAGTGCTGGTAATTTAATAGGGGGAACACGGTATGGCACTGATTTAAAGGGCGGGTGGTCCCCAACATCGACATCGTGCACCGCTTGAGTAGTGAGGCCAGGATGCTCCGCGAAAACAGCTGGGTTTGAATCAAACAAGTGCTGCACAGCTACATGCTGTTGCTCAGGCAGGTGCAATATCAACTCGTGAGCCACTTGTCTAGAATTCCCCGCCCACTGATCCGCGGAAACATGACAATCCCAATTATCCTCCCCCGCAGCTTGACTGTCCCTTCCTCCTTCTCCACCACGATCGCTGCAGATCAACACCGGGACAGTGAGAGGCTCGGAGGGGCGCCTCACATACTCTTTCATCAGATTTACATGGCAAAGTTGGTTCTTTTTCTTACGATCAGGAGTAGCTACTAAATAGTCGAGATCAGAAACCTTCCTTACAACCCGATATGGACCAGAATACTTGGCAGACAAGGGGTGTCCCACCAGAGGCAGTAGCATCAGTACCTCCTGATCTACTTCAAACTCCCTCAGCTTCACCTTCTGGTCGTATCTGTCCTTCATCTGAGCTTGTGAACTCTTAAGGTTCCGACCTGCTACCTCCAAGCTCTTTAGCATTCTCTCACGGCTTTCAACTACATACTTTAGAAGCGAGCATGGCTTTGTGACTCCCTCCCAGATCTCCTTGACTATGTGGAGGGACCCCCTGACCCTGTGTCCAAAAACCAACTCGTTCGGGCTAAATCCCAAGCTCTCCCCAGGTACTTCTCTCGCAGCAAATAAAACGTATGGGAGACCTAGATCCCAGTCCTTCACATTTTCCATGCAATAACACCGCAACATACTCTTGAGAGTCGAGTGCCACCTTTCCAAAACTCCCTGACTCTCGGGATGGTAGGCAGATGACACCACAGACACTATCCCATGTTGCTGCATGGTCTGCTTAAACAGAGCAGAAGTAAAATTGGATCCCTGATCAGACTGGATCTCCTGAGGGTAGCCATAACGAGAGAAATAGACAAGTAGGTTTTTGACAACAGTCTTAGCCATCCCGTTGCGCATAGGGTAAGCATCTGGATACCGTGTTGCTACATCCATTACAGTTAGTAGACATTTATTGCCGGCACTAGTGGGGGGCAATGGGCCAACCATATCGATAACTACTTTGCTGAAGGGCGGCCCAATGACAGGGATGGGTTGTAACGGGGCTCTCGGGATGACCTGATTGGGTTTCCCAACAACTTGACAAGTTTGACACTGTGACACCCATGACACGACACTCGCCTTTAACCCAGGCCACCAGAAAAGCTTGCTCAGAGCTGCCTCCATCTTACGTGCCCCCACGTGCCCTGCCAAAGGCACATCATGAGCTAATCTCAATAAGCTCTCACGGCACACCCTCGGTACTACTAACTGGTCCACTAATCCTGACCCGCCATCCCAATTTTTCTTGGGATCCTGATGTCTCCGATACAAGATCCCCTCGGACAAGAAAAAATCACCAGGCTGCGCATCCCCATCGCTCTCCAGTTCGATAGCACCATTACCACACGCCCTGACTTCAGGATCTTCCAGCTGCAAGGAACATATATCAGCAGGTGCGAGATTATCCAAGTTCATCTTAAATCATTTATTTCCACCTCCAATGTCCCGCTAAGCCATCCTTTCCTCACGCTGCGCATAACGATGCTGTCGCAGAGTCTCTTCCTGCCCTGCACCTGCACTAGCGGTGACAGGCCCCGGGGCCTCTCCAGACTCTAACATAGGTGCCAATAATGAGTCACCAAGAAACACTGCCGGCTCAAAACTCTCCAATTGACCAACACTTCCCCTTTTCTTGTGACCTTTCTTCCGCGGTTTGATAGACTGAGCTGGTGGCTGCCAGGCTCCGGATGTCTGAGAACGCGTCACAACACACGCCATGGTTTGTACGCTACACTTCTCAACCCACTCCTGTTCCTCCCTACTAATGTCGGCCGCCTTCTCGGCAATGACCAAGGGTGAAACCTTAGAAGCAGGCACCGCAAAGTCGTTGCCGAGGAGGAGGTCGACGCCCCCAACAGGCAAGTTCTCTACAATTCCTACATCCAGCTCCTTCGCCACACCACCCACCTCCAGCTCCATCCGCACCAGTGGGTAGGACTTCGTAGCATTGATCCCCTGAACTACCACCACCCGAGCAGCGTTAATCGGCCTACCAGTAAAGTTCTTTAACAAGGTCTGAGAAGCCCCCGTATCACGCAATAGCTTAACTCCTCGCCTTTCGCCAGCCCACCTCACAAAACCATGCCCTCTATGACCCCCAAAGACGTCGCGGACAGGGTTCGAGCCTTCCGGACTCTTGAACACAGGCTGTGTCCCACCCTCTGACGAACTACCCTTGGCAAACTCAGAAGATATAGGCGACACCCCTATGCTGCGGGCCAATGACACAACCTTGTTTGGTGGCTTGTTCGGACAAGCATTTGCAAGGTGACCCTCCTTGTGACATGCAAAGCACTCTTTACTCTTTGGTTTCCCTTGGGAGTGGGAGGTACCATTAGACTTCTTATACGGGACGGTATTTGGTTTATGTTCAGTTTTATTGTCAGTGCTAGATGGTTTTGTGTATTTATGTGTATCAAAATTCTTGGGAGGGGGAGGGGTACGATCCTTTGCACCCGACTCACTCCTAGCTGCTGCTCCGCACCCTCGAATTAATGACAGTCGGAGGTCAGCCATTTCTGCTGCCCTCCTGGAGAGTTCTAGGATATTTTTCCTTTATATTTAATGTTAAGTCCCCGCCTGTGCACTTAAAGAACTGCTCCAAGAGAACCAGCTCACTCAACTCCTCAAACGTAGCTGCCCTCTCAGAACGCAGCCAATGTCGTAGTGCATCAGACAAGTCCCGGGCGTGTTCTAGGAAGGTACTATCCTTGCCCTTAGTAACACCCCGAAACTTCAAGCGGTAAGTTTCTGGTTGTAACTCATAGGCCCGTAGCACAGCCTTCTTTAGCTCATCATAAACTACACAGGACTCTAAAGGTAGTGCATCATATGCTTTTAGCCCCTTTCCTAGGAGTCTTGATGAAACTAATGCTGCCCACTTTTCCTGAGGCCACTGGTGTTCCTGACACTTCTTCTCAAATCGCATAAAAAACTCAGTCACGCATGATTCATCGAACACAGGAACTAGTTTAAGCAAGTGCGACAATGATTGGTCCCGATGTCTGTTACCTCCCCCAATATTTCGCCCTGTTACCTCCACTCGAGATCTCTCCAGCTCCCTGTCAGCCCGATACCTAGTAGACTCTGCCTGCAGTTCAGCCACTCGTATAGCTGTTCTCTCTGCAGCCTCAGCCTGCACACTAGCCTGTCTCTCGGCAGCCTCAACCTGAACTCTAGCAACCTCAGCCTGCACAATAACCTGTCTTTCGGCGGCCTCAACCTTGGCCATCTCAAGCCGAAACAACAAATCTGGAGTCAACCCTTGAGGAGGGGAAGGTGCATTTAATGGGGAGGGTCCCTGTGATTGAATTCCACGCTGCCATTGACCATCAACTTGGGGGTATGTACTAAATTCAGGCACCCTGACGTTTGATACGGGGGTAGAATGGAGGGGGGGCTGGGGACCGGGGCCCCCAGTCGCCTCTCCACCCAGGTCTCTCCCTTCTAAACCCAATATCAAAGTCCTCAGCTGATCTTTCCTCATGCCACTTAAACCCTGGTGACCCTGAAGACCTGCCACACACTTTAAGCCATACTTATTCAGCTTCAACACCCTG
>JBAKBP010027419.1:0-30157 GCA_037953745.1 Lithodes maja | reverse complement strand
ATTTTGAAATAGGGTTACTTGAGATAAAGTTTAGCCCTTTGACTGCTAAACGTAATTCCTAACCTCTATGAAATCGTCTAGGTTAGCAAGAATAACAGGGAATAAGACACCACGGTACTCAGAGGGTTAACCCATTCAGTACCTGTGACGTCCTTTTCATTCTATCCTGGCCACTATTATATGATTATATTCAGCCTAGTAAGGACGTCTACCAATGACAAAGCTACAAACTACCTCAATTAATCCTTGTAGCTATCATTTATCCTACCTAAGCTTCATAAAATCGTCTAAATATACCTGAAATCCAATATAATAGACGTCGCCGGGACTGCATGGGTCAATTAAACAAGACACAAACATCGTCCAACTGTCAACCCACAATATGAAAGTAAGGCGCAAAAACTCAAACAAATGTCACCCCATAACACAAAAGAATATTGCCAAATGTTCAATAAATGTCAAAGACGTTTCGGTCCAACTCTCTCTTGTTGATGACTAGCTTCAGATGCTAGGAGTACTCTTATTTGGTGCGTGTACTGTACTCCGTCACTCATTACTGAAGGTATATATATATATATATATATATATACAGTATATATATATATTTTTTTTTATATAATTATATACTTTATTAAATAACTAGTTATGAGTTACATTGGAAGCTTAGATGTTAGCAGTAATGTAGTGCATTTGTCCCGTAGTGATATTATCATTTATATTATTAATATTATTAGACATTTGAAGGATTCCCCAATATATATATATATATAGAGAGTATATTCGCAATAGATTGGTTAATTGGAAAGCGTAACTTGATAATAAAGAGAAGAACCAACGCAGGAATGAATAATAACACCATCTTGTACGACGTTTCGAGAATCGCTGTTCTCATCTTCAGGTCTATAATTAAGATACAGCCAAAATTACATAATGAAGAGCAACATTGTGACTAAAAACATAAAGGCTAGTTAAATAATACATAAGTGTAATAAAAGGAATGAACATAGGAGAACTTAAATATCAAAGCTGGAGTAGACATGGTAGAAATATAGAAATACAAATACAATAGTAATAATAATCCTTAAATCGTGAACAATAATTATATGAAGTGCAAGACAAAAAAATATGTGAAAGCAAATGTAGGCAAGTACAGTATAGTTATTAGAAACAGAGTACATCTAAAGGGGAATCATGGGTACCTATTTCGGGTTAAGCTACAGTAGATGGGTGTGTAGAGCCTCACATATTCGTAGATCTAGTTGAGAGCTATGACTAGACAAAATGTTAAAATGGGTGTCATGTATGGGATGGTCGTGGGAGTGCGAGTGATCACGTTTGGCGGAGAACGAAGGTTTAGAAAGAAACTGTCCGGTTCTAAAAGAACGGTCCTGGTGCTCGCGGATTCGAGTCCTGAGTTGTCTACAGGTCTTACCAATGTACCGAGACTTACATCTCATACACGTGGATTGATAAACGACTGAAGACTACAGAAAATCAGGAATCGTATCTTTGAGCCTGAACCAGTTCTTGATCGTGTTAGTGTTTCTGAATACAATTCTGACTGACACTTGGGGATAAAATTATGTAAAGAGTTTTGACAGTTTATTACGAAGTGCAACACTTGGTTTACCTTAGTATATCAGTGGGACGTAGAGGGGGGATTTATTTACCGTAGGAGAGTTCGGAATGGGTGGGGCCAATAAACGAGATAATTGTTTACCTATATATGTTTCGGTGAAATTAAGGGGGAAGCCATTTGAGAAGAGAGTTTGCTTAATAATTAAAAGTTCTCTATGAAGTGCCATATAATTCGAACACATATGAAAAGCTCGGTTTACTAGAGTACTAATCAGGTTACGTTTATATTGAGTGGGAATTGATGAAGAAAACTTTGTGGTTAAGCCGGTAAATGTTGGTTTTCCATAGATTGAGGTAGAGAATGAATCATTTGACTTTTGTATAGTTATATCCAGGAAACTCAGTTTACTCTCGTTTTCTATTTCGTTAGTGAATTCTATGTTTGGGTGCTGGCTATTCAAATAATTTAAGAAAAGAGGGACATGTTCTGGTGAACGAAACAAAATAAAGGTGTCGTCGACGTAACGACGGTACAGAAGAGGTTTGAAATTTGGCGGGCAATTATTAATCCACTTTGTTTCATGATAGGATATAAAATATATTGGTGAATGTTGGACCGAGACAATTTCCCATAGCGATACCATCAATCTGAGTGTAATTTGAACCATTAAACATAAATAAACAATCTTTAACTGCTAGGGTAAGTAACTCGTGAAATTGATTTTTGTTTAAACCTTGTACAAAATCGTTGCTTCCAAATAGTTCATTAACACACATATTTACGGTTTCGACTAGAGGTATGTTCGTGAAAAGGGATTTTACGTCGAACGAAGCCATGGTACAGGTTTTATATCTTAAATTACACAGTTCTTTAGCGAAAGTGAATTTTTTTTAACGGAGCATGAATTAGCAGTAATGGGTGATATAATTGGGACGAGATATTTAGATATATTGTAATTGAATGTACGGTCGAGGTTATTAAGTGTTGTCAGATATTTCACAAAGTTTCGGACACTGACTAATACTCTGAGGGATAAGCACTTTTCCCAGTAACTATAAAGATACCAATAACACTTTTTGAGCGAAAACCACTGGAATCTATGACAACACTTAATACCCCCGATTGTACAGTACGTGGCACCTGTCTAGTTTGCGCTCCCATCCCAAGCCCGTGTCTAGCAGAGACCCGTGGTGTCTAGGCAGGCGCCGCCACCACCTGAGCTACCACAGCCAGGGCACACGTACAGACACAGTACTCGTATACGCTGGGCGCTACATATGACAATATTGCTATCATTAATTTTGTATGTATCATAATAGAAGACTATCTTTCTCTCTCTCTCTCTCTCTCTCTCTCCCTCTCTCTCTCTCTCTTTCTTCGTTAAATACAAACATATTTACGCGCGACAAACTAATTTCTATATTCATTTTTATACATAACTTAAAATGAATACAATGAGTTGCATAGATTGTATTATATAATCTATTATACACTTGTTAGTGATTGTTATAATCAGAACCCCTATTAAACACTATACTTGGTGTTGGTGTAGAAACTATTCCAGAAACGGGTAGTCAATCTCGACGTATATCTCCTGATCTACTCATATTTATGTATTTATATATATATATATATATATATATATATATATATGTTTTAGTTATAAGATATTATGCGGTCAGGATTAGCGCCAAGTTCGCTGGCACCGGGTATATAATAATTGTATGAGTTATCCTAAACGTTTCTATGTATTCGATGTTACTAAAAAAAAAAAAAATGTATACAGCTAAATGACTGAGAGACTTAATTAGTCTGGACGTCAATAGCATCTGAGTTGAAGCCAATGATCTTGGTTTTTATACAGCTAAATGACTGAGAGACTTAATTAGTCTGGACGTCAATAGCATCTGAGTTGAAGCCAATGATCTTGGTTTTTATACAGCTAAATGACTGAGAGACTTAATTAGTCTGGACGTCAATAGCATCTGAGTTGAAGCCAATGATCTTGGTTTTTATACAGCTAAATGACTGAGAGACTTAATTAGTCTGGACGTCAATAGCATCTGAGTTGAAGCCAATGATCTTGGGGGCTAATAAGTGATTGAGGTTTCCGAATGTTTGTGTGCGAACTGCTGTATGGATTCTTCCCCTGCCTCCTCTTTTTTTTTGTTCCTCCTTTCATGTGTTTCTTGTTGATAGTCCCTACCCCTTGTGGGAATAAGGGCTGGCTACTGACTAAATTACAAACGTCAAATTAAGAGGAGTATGCTGCTGTCACATTTGTCAAGCTCTTAATCATCAATCTTGTAATGGAATTTAACCGTGTTGGCTGCGAGTGTCTCGCTAGCTATTAACCTTTCTTTTCCCAAGCATACGAATCGATAAAATAAGACAAAAACAATACCTTCAAAGATATTGACATGTCAGTAAAGTTTTCGATAAATATCCACATGAAAGATTGCTGATTAAAGAAGCACCTCTTGGAATTGGGCGAAGTATATTACGTAAATTAGACCATGGCTAATTAGTAGGAAACAAAAAATTAACATTAACAGTAGCCTATGCAATCATATTGGGTGTAGTGAAGGTTGGGATCTTGCACGATGGTCAGTTTTAGTTCCTCAATTGTTTATCTTTTACATTAACGACCTAGCTTGACTTAGGCCTCTCTCCAAAAATAATTTGCTACACTACCGTAATGGGCAATACCTGCAGTTTACTGAGTTTAGTTAACATTGGGAAATCCACAAAAACATTCAGGATATAAATTTAACAATATTTACTTCGTCAATAATTACGCGCCATATATCTCCCGTATGAGGAGATTCAATAGCTCAATGCATTCTTGTGATGTCCGATTTCATTACCCATCTCCCTTACTCAAGAGTAAGCTAACCTATTGTGCATTTTTTGATAAAAGCACCAATTTTGGCACAGAGGTAGACCAATATATTATGAACAAATTTGGATGTGGAGCCATCGCCCAACTGCCCCCTGGCGGCCGTGGTGGCCATTTTCCAAAATGGCCGCCAGCAGACACCCAAAAGACACACAGAAGTTAGATAAAGTTTGCTGCTGAAGGTTTTAGTGAATGTTTATTGAATGTTTTGAATCAAGACATGCCAGATAGCTCTTAGTCACATTTTGGGAGATGCTGCTGATATTAATTAACATATTTAGGCTAATTGCAGATGAAATGGCGACAAGGAAACCCATAATCAGGCATCAAATGCTGACATTCCTTGTGAATAGGCTAGATTCATTTAAGTTGTGGAAATGTTATCTGACCTTCTTCCTCTGTCTGTCAATAGCTATTCATGGACACTGCCCACGCCAATTAAGATGCCAATTAACAAAATTATTAACACAATTATGCTAATTACATCGATAATACAACAACAATAACAGAACCAGATAGTGATAATTATGGTGGCTTGCTCTCATCAGATCAATCCTGGGCAAGTCAAATGTTATACTTCTGTGGTCAATGGACACTACTACATTTAATTATCATGTTAATTAACACATAATCTGCTATATTCAATATGCAGATAAGTTCACTGTTTTACAGTACCTGTGTACTGTCTGGAACAGTTCAGAATCTTCATCTTAAGTTTGCATTGCATTGCGTTTGGTGTGCATTCCAGACTGGCCTTCTTGCACTTGCACTTCTTGATGCAGCCCTTCTGTCATTTGCAGGAGACAAGCTCCCAGCAGACCTTGGATGCCTCGGGGAGCGTTGTCCAGAGAGGTTCGTAATTGTCGCTGGTCTTGATCCAACCTCAGTCGGTTGGTGATGGCAATGTTGGTGCAGGAACCAGGGCCTGACCCCAGACATGTCCGCCCTGGTATATTGCTCGTCGGACGTGCTACTTCAGGGCTGCACTTGTCGGTGGGATCAGCTGGACATTGCTCTTCTTTGCAAACAGTTTGCGACGTGCCTTGTCGATATCGGTTGAGGTGCTTGTTCTGTCGTAAAGCAGGATGACGAACCTCTCGATGGTGTGCATGGCATCTTCATCAATATGATCCGGTGCAGTGGAGAGGTCAGTGAGTGTCTGGGTCAGCCACGGTGTGGGCGCTCTCCAGGAAGAGTGGGAGCAGTGCGGTGGGACAGACGGCCCGACTGGCTGGCATGTCCTGCTGGCTTACGTGGTATGCAGGCCATGAAGTGTTCTCCACTGGAGAAGTTTCTTGTAGGGTGACTTGGGTGTGTTTTAGCCAGAGATGCTCTCTTTCAGCATGTTGCTTGAGGCCGCCGTTGCTGCTCAGGGATGTCACGCTGGTAGCCGGCACGGGGGTGTTCTTGATGCTGCCGACGGATGGGACATCTGTATAGTAGTGCGGCAAACGGTCAACTGTTTTGAGGCTTCTTTCGTTCGGCCCTCCGAGGATGATGATGCTGCGGTCAATGCCAGCCCCAGGGACCACAGGGAGGGTCTTTATTATTCGCCTGCCTATTATTACTATATGTCCTAGTATTTATTGTGACCCGTATTCTGCATTATAATTGTTCAAGATTCTATACGAACATCTTCCCAGCATCAGACTTATTTCAGAAGTTTCCAGTTGATGTTGCAGGACTAGCATTGCACTTTCTTTAATACAGGAGTGCCAGTTATTTGAGTATCTACCGTAACGTTAAATAATCACGTTACTTATCTTTTCTTTGTGTAACCTAAACGAGTAATCTTTTACTGTTTGAGAATAGGCTGTTTCATCGAGCGTCAGCCTAGTGTGTGTGCACCAGTTACCGAGTCATAGGATACCTCGTGGTCCAGGCACGACTCAGGGTGGTAATGGTGTTTTGTTTTCCAGTGTTTAAGGCAGGGGTTGGATCTAGTGTTACCGTTGTTGCATTTTGCCATTATCTAGTCCAATGTTGAAGAGCCCTGTGTCTTTGAGAACCTGGATCGTAACAAATGGCGACCTAGCTCAGGATCTTGTGAACTAAGAGATAATTGCAGGATTGTTGTGGTCATTTGTTTTATTGAGGAATATAGTGGGCACGTTAATTTTTGTTTGGCAAAGTAGTATAGCACTTGAGAGTCTTGAGACATGTTTGGCAAGTGAATAGTGCTACATAAGAGTTTGGGGTACTTCTTTTCTGAATATTGTGGTGAGAAATGTTTGTGAGCATCATGTCTTATACCGGGTCAGAGGAGAATGGAGACACAGTACGTAATGTCGAAACTGAGGAACAGCAGCATGATGAAAGGGTTAATCGGGTGAACTGTGAGGAGGATGCTAGGATATTTTTGCAATGGTCTGTTACTGCCGAGCGGTTGGAGGGTATGGATCGGTATGGTCTTCAATGCCTGGCCACAGCTATCGGTCATGCGGTTACTAGCAGCATGACCAAGGATAACTTGATAACGTGTGTACTGGGCAGGGTGACTGGTGAGCGAGATGGGTTGAGTGCTCAGAGCCCTTCGGCCATGCTTCCCCTACACTCGACTCCCAGCCATCCCAGTAGTTTGCTGACCCCGGGTACGCTTCCGCAGTTGGGTGGTGACTGGCAGGGTGGGTTGCCCCTGGGGGGACCACCGGTAATTTCAAACATTGTAGCACCTTCACCTCCTCAAGGGTTATCTCCAGAATTATTGTTTAAGCTCGAATTAGCTAAGCTTCAGCATCAGCAGCAATTAGAATTAGCCAAGATAGAAGAGAGAAAAACTATCAGTCAGCAGCACATAGAGCTAGCAAAAATCCAAGCTGATTTAGAGTCGACTAGGTACTGTGCCGACATGGACGTAGAGAAGTCGCGAGTAGAGACAACGGGACAGCGACTTGGGGCTGGTAACCGTGTTCGTGAGCAGTCTCTCTCGCACTTATTGAAACTGGTTCCGGTGTTTGATGAGAGTGGTGTAACAGAATTTTTCGCACGCTTTGAGAAGAAGTGCCAGGAACACCAGTGGCCAGAGAGTAAATGGGCAGCACTTGTATCCTCTAGATTAATAGGCAAGGGTCTTAAAGCCTACGATGCGTTGCCTATAGAGTCTTGTATTATCTATGAGGAACTCAAGGAGGCTGTCCTGAGAGCATACGAACTACAACCAGAGACGTACAGGTTGAAGTTCCGGGGTGTTACCAAGGGTCGGGAGAGCACCTTTTTGGAGCATGCCCGGGAGCTGTCCGATGCTTTTGGGAATTGGCTGAGGTCGGAGAAAGCTACTACGTTTGACGACATTAAACAGTTGGTGCTTTTAGAGCAGTTTTTCAAATGCACGGGCGGCGACCTGACGTTAAACCTTAAAGAAAAGCAACCAAAAACTCTACAGGAGGCAGCTGAGATGGCTGACCTCCGGCTATCACTAATTCGTGGGTGCGGGTCTGCCCAGCGTAGTGAGGCAGGTAACAAGGGGCGTGACGCCCCACCCTCCCGAGTTAGTGATATACCTTATGCAAACAAGTACAAGAGCCATGATACCAAGACTGACCACAAGACTAGCACCGTCCCATTTAAGAAGGGGCCGGGCCCTTCCCAGTACCAAGGGAAGCCCAAAGGGGAGTTGGAGTGTTATCATTGTCATCAAAAGGGGCACTTTGCAAGAGTCTGTCCTAGCAAACCACCTACAGCAGCTGTGTCTTTGGCCCGCAACATTGGTGTGTCTCCGAAGTCATCTGAGTTTGCCCGGGGCAGTTCGTCAGAGGCTGAGGCACAGCCAATGCAGAAGCACCTGGGAGGCTCGAACCCTGCTCAGGATGTTTTTTGCGACCATAGAGGGCGGGGTTGCGTGATGTGGGCGGGGCGCAAGCATGGAGTAGAGGTCTTGCGCGATACAGGTGCTTCCCAGACTCTGATGAAAAACTTGACTGGCTACCCTATAAACGCGGCTCGGGTGGTGGTGGTGCAGGGTATTAATACAACTCGGTCATACCCGCTGGTGCGGTTGGAGTTGGAGGTGGATGGTGTGGCACGTGAATTGGATGTCGGGATTGTGGCGAAACTGCCAGTGGAGGGCGTCGACCTTCTTCTCGGCAACGACTTTGCAATGCCCGCTTCTGAGGTTCTACCCTTAGTCGTTGCCGAGAGGCCGGCCGACGTGAGTAGGGAAGAGCAAGAGTGGGTCGAGCGGTGCCAGATACAACCCATGGCGTGTGTTGTCACCCGAGCTCGGGCAGCTAAAGTGTCACAGCCTAGTCCTCCGTCTTCAGACCAGCGGAGGAACGATCAACAGGAGGAGGCTAAAGCTGGAGTTGGTTTTAAGAGTTTTGACTCGGCGGCTCTCCTGGGTGATTCAGTATTAGCACCATTACTTAATTCTGGAGTAGCCCCTGGGCCTGTCATCGAGAGTGACGAGGCTGGGCATGACGAGTCTCCACGACAGCAACGTTATGTACATCGAGAGAGACAGAGGGAGCAGCCCAGTATCGGGGAAGGTCATGCATTGCTCCGGGAGCAGTTAGATCGCTTGGCACCCTCAGATATACGTCGGTTGTAACTAGAGGACCCTGAGCTCCAAACGGGTGCTAATGGAGCTGTAGAGCTCGACGAGGACGGCGATGTACAGCCAGGAGATTTCTTTTATTTAGAAGGCATCCTCTATAGGCGTTTTCAAGACCCTAAACGTAGTTGGCAAGAGGGGTCCGGAGTAGTGGACCAGTTGGTGGTGCCACGGGAGTGCAGGGATAGCCTACTGAGGTTGGCGCATGACATACCACTGGCAGGACATCTAGGGGTGAGCAAAACGGTGGCGGCTTTAGAAAAATTGTTTTGGTGGCCGGGGTTGAAGGGGCAGGTGGTAACCTGGATAGCAAGGTGTCATACGTGCCAGAGGGTTGAAAACCTAACCAAACAATTCCGAGAGCCCCGTTGCACCCCATTCCTGTCAGTGGACCGCCCTTCAGTAAGGTCATCATTGATATGGTCGGACCCCTACCCCCTACTAGTGCCGGTAATAAATTTCTAGTAACTATCATGGATGTGGCCACTCGTTATCCTGATGCATATCCGATGAGAAATGGCACGGCGAAAACTGTTGTCCGGAACCTGCTCTTGTATTGCTCGCGGTATGGTTACCCGCAAGAGGTGCAATCGGACCAAGGTTCTAGTGTTACATCTAATCTGTTCAAACAAACTATGATTCAGCATGGCATCAGCACTGTCGTCTCTTCTGCGTATCACCCGGAGAGTCAAGGGGTGTTGGAGAGGTGGCACGCCACGCTGAAAAGCATGCTTCGATGTTATTGCGCAGAGAACGGAAAGGATTGGGACCTTGGTCTGCCGTATGTTTTGTTCGCGGCAAGAGAAGTACCTGGAGAGAGTCTCGGTTTCAGTCCGAATGAGCTTGTTTTCGGGCATCAGGTGAGGGGTCCTCTCCACATGGTGAAGGAGATGTGGGAGGGCACTAGGCATGTTGTTCTGCGAGATGAGTTGCGGCCTCTTGTTCCTGAGCGACGGGAGGAGTTGTTCACTAGGCTGTGGCAGTCCGTCTGCATGTTTGTTGCTTCTCCAGGCCTGATGTACGGGGTAGAATCCGACATGGAGGCTGGAGACAGTGCAAGGCTCGAGTTGGTTCCCTACCGTGTGAATCCTGCTCGACAGCCTGTTGTGAAGGCGGAGCTGGACAGCGTGTGAGGGATGAGGGATATCGTGAGTGGTCGTTGCCAGTGGCTTTGCAACCTGAGTTTGGTGGCAGAGTCCGTGTGTGTGTTGATTGCAAGAGTGTGGAAGCATTATCCCTGACAGACGCTTATCCATTACCCAGAGTTGACGACACCATAGACCGCTTCGGGGCTGCCTCGCTCATCACGAAGGTAGAACTAGTGAAGGGTTATTGGCAGGCCCCGTTGCCGGGAAGAGCGAAGAGAAGTGCCAGTTTTGCGATGAGCTGGGCAGTTTGTCAGTGCCAGGTGTTGTTGTGCTGCCGGAACACAAGTTGGATGTGTGGCATGCTAAGGGCACCGATAATGTTTTGGCTTTGTTTGCAGGAGAACCCTCGCTGTTCAGTCAGTGTCTGTCGCGGGTGGAGGATCCGGGGTAGGCTACCACAGTATGTTGGTATAGCCTCCTGTCTTGGCTCGCGGTGTATTTTTGCGCTGGTGCTTGTTGGCTCGCGTGTGTAGCATCAGCGTAGGGTCGCAGGGCAGGAGTTGTTGGCTTTGATTAGACGAAAATTAGGCTACATCTATAGTAGCCGCCAAAAACAACATTAAAATAAAGTATGAAAAATTAAATAAAATCTCTTTCTTTTTAATAATTAATTTTAAGATAATATTGTAGCTGAGTACTGAGTGCAGATGATTTTCTCTCAGTAGGCTGTGCTTCTTAAAGCTTGCTCTGGGAGCACAATGTTATGAATTAATGTATTATGTTTGGGAAGGGTGATAAGATTTTTTTATATATAAAATGTTGTTGTATTTTTTTTTTTGGAGACTGAGCTTGCATTCCATGAGTGGCAGAGTGGTTAGGAGTGGCAGATTCTAGCGACATTCTGCCTGTTCAGATATGGGCTCATGGTTGAGTGTCCCATATCTTGGGGGGGGGTGTGACGCCTCCCGGCGCTAGCAGAATGGTTGCGTGGGGCATTGCAGCTCGCTAGCGCTCGCCAGGATGGGGGGATGGGCTACAGTTGTCCTAGAATGATCTGCTTTCTTTTATTAGTGTCGTGTTGCCACAGACAGTCTAGAAATGGTCTTTGTTTTGGTCTGTGACCGCGCCTTGTATTTTATATTCGCTATAATATAAATGTTGTTTGTGTGAGAGGCGAGCGAGAGAAGGTGACGGGGTAAACCTGGCAGTGGGGCGAGCTATCACGCGGCCCGCTTGGGCGCTGATGGCGTTGGTGGCCGGGTGGTCAACTAGTCCCTTCCCGTCGCGGCCTCATGTTTTTTTACCAAGCTCAGAGCTGGCCTGACACGCGTATCGTCTACATCCTTTGCAATTCTGTCCCCCATACTCGCCACTTTGCATACTATTTCTCTCTCTCGACTTCTCCTTTCTCATTCTCTAATCTTTATTAAACTCAACATCCCTTCTGGTTTCAGCATAGACGTTCACCGTCGGCCAGTCGTATTGTACGCGAAGCTCTCAGATATTTCTATGTATTAGGCTTTAATGAGGTTTGGAGAGACGGACTTTTCCGTGTGTGTCCTCTCTCGGGAAGGTTGTAGACCGGTATATGTCTCCCTGGCAGGGTGTTGAGTGATTCTGCTTAGTTATTTAAAGCTAGACTAGGGGTAAGGTTACTGTGTCATTGTTTCCGATGTGTGCAGTGTTAGCTAAGCCCTGCACGACATCGACAGGTACTGTGGGAGCCTAGGTTGTCTTCGGGTGGGTTTACTTTGCGAGCACAGCACTGTGGTGTGAGAGGGCCATAGCCTATCCCTCACAACATAGTGCTGCCTCTTTGTGTTGACTTCTGAGGGATCGCCAGGATAGAACTAGGTACTAGAGACCTAGATTTATCAAGAGAGCATCCCCGTCATATAACGTAATCTTCATTATACCACCTTCGGACAACGTTAGGCTACGAGCCGCATGCTCGCCCATTGTTGCCCTGCCTTGATACCCCAGCTAGACTTTATTAACCGAGCAGACACTGGTTAGAGATAAGCCCCCATTATTATATGTATGCCACATTATTATTCACTGCACTTTTGAGCCGAGGTTGTTGTTGAGTTGCACAACCCTAGTAGGCTGTTGCGTTGTGTCATGAAGCATTTCTTTAGTTGTCGAGCATTACTACCTTTGCGCAGTCTTTATTATTCGCCTGCCTATTATTACTATATGTCCTAGTATTTATTGTGACCCGTATTCTGCATTATAATTGTTCAAGATTCTTTACGAACATCTTCCCAGCATCAGACTTATTTCAGAAGTTTCCAGTTGATGTTGCAGGACTAGCATTGCACTTTCTTTAATACAGGAGTGCCAGTTATTTGAGTATCTACCGTAACGTTAAATAATCACGTTACTTATCTTTTCTTTGTGTAACCTAAACGAGTAATCTTTTACTGTTTGAGAATAGGCTGTTTCATCGAGCGTCAGCCTAGTGTGTGTGCACCAGTTACCGAGTCATAGGATACCTCGTGGTCCAGGTACGACTCAGGGCGGTAATGGTGTTTTGTTTTCCAGTGTTTAAGGCAGGGGTTGGATCTAGTGTTACCGTTGTTGCATTTTGCCATTATCTAGTCCAATGTTGAAGAGCCCTGTGTCTTTGAGAACCTGGATCGTAACACCATGGAATGACTGTTTTGCTGTGGTGGAACTTAGGTTGTGGTCGATATTGTCTACCGCGGCAGTCGTGAAGACTCTGCCTCTCATCTTGGGAGGGCAGACTACTTGCTCCTGGTGGTAGAGGCGGCAGGCACTGTTCCCCAGCTGTGTGGAAAGGGACAGGACCTGATCATAGGAGATAGAAATCCCCATGTGTGCCAGCCTGTCGACGAGCTCCCTCTTGCGCGTGTGTGCATGTAGCATTAGGCCGATGTAGGTTGGAACTGGCGTCTCCTGCATGGTGGCGTGCCTGACTGGGCGAGGCGTACTGCCTGTGGCGGCCCGTCGGTGCATAACGCTGTTGAACTTGAGGAGCTGGGCGATGCTCAGTGCCGCTGGTGTTGTGCTTTCACTCTGGTGCTTGATACTGGGACCTTCCAAGATCATAGTGACCAAGGCAAGCAGCATGGGTGGCACAGAGTCCTGTTGGCATCCTGCAGGAAACCCGTTGAACACCTTGGCATCTCCGATGATGTGGCGTCTCACAATTTGGGCAGCACGCGCCAGATGGACAGCATCAAGGTCTCTGTCCAGTTCACAAGCCTTTGCCAGGGCATCGCCGAGGTCTTCATTGAATGCAAGCAGGACATCGCGCCCCTGGTGCTGTGCACACATGTTAGGAAAGTGAGCAAGCAGTCTCTGCTTAATTAAGACGGGTCGTGTGCACCCTGCCCTCATGCTTGATTCCCAGCTGTTCCATCCTTGACGTGTATAACTGCGCCAGGTCAGCAAGTTTGAAGACCGGAGACGTCTCGTCATCCATGTGAGCTTCTTCAATAAACACCACCAGCTCTGCGAAAGCAAGTCCTGCTATTGCGTGTTCATCGTTTGTACCTTTGCCCGCCATTTCCTTAATATTCCGTGCGCGATTGTACAAGTTCAGGAGACAATTTCGGTGGTACTTGGCCTCCTGTGCAACCATGTCCCCAGCGTTCAGTTGCATCAGGAGGTCCATGTCGTCCAAAATCAGTGCGCACGACCTGACACGCGAGTCCAGTTGGAATGTCGCAGCTTCATGAAGACCAGCACTACCGCAGAAGAAGCATTTCACTTCTTGGTGTTTCGTCTCAGTACTTGATGGTCGTGACAGATATCGAGTTGGCTTGCGGGCAACAACTTCCTCTTCTTCGTCGGCGCCTATTTTCAGGTGCCTCTTCTCAGCTCTGTCTAACTTGGTCTTGTTATACCTCAGCCTGCAGGTCTTGTGGTATCGTGCATTGTTGGCGCTCAATGCTGCTTCAACGCCACTGCCTTCATCTAATTGGCTCAACAGAAAAGAGTTGGGGAGCAATCCAAGCTCATTGAACCTTCTCAGATGTCCAGCGAGAATGCTGTAGCTGCTCCCCTTGTCTTGGCATGTATTCTGGGATGGACTTGTCAGCGACTCTGGCGTCGTTTCTTGGCATATGAAGCATAATGACCAGTCTGTCTCTGTTGCTGGCTGGGCGGAGGTAGACGGAGCTGCTTCTGCACCACGAGGCTCAACGAGTTTGAAGCTCTTCGACATTGTTCTGGAAATGGAAAATGACAAAGTTGTATGAAAGGAGCACTCAGAATCCAAGTGAATTAGGACATGTTCAATTGAGAGATGTTTGTCATGGTTGTTATGCTAATCTATGAATAATTCAATGAATCGATAATAAGATAAGATTCTAAAAACACATGGGCACCTTTCTTTGTTGTTAAGTGCTACCCTACATTAGCAACAACAGCAACATAATGTTTGCACAACATTGCAGATTCAAAACCATAATTTTGTCCTGCACATTTACTCAGTACATCTCATTCACCTAGGGATAAGTCTTCCTCGGCAGCCACATGGCGGCCATTTTGGAAAATGGCCGCCACGGCCGCCAGGGGGCAGTTGGACGATGGCTCCACATCCAAATTTGTTCATAATATATTGGTCTACCTCTGTGCCAAAATTGGTGCTTTTAAGAACATAAGAAAATGGGAGTCTGCAGAAAGCCGATTGGCCTAAGCAAGGCAGATCCCTGTCCCACACAACCCCAATTACAAAGCCCAATTATAGGCTCAACACTCTAATACCCTGAGGATCATCTTACCAAAACGGTTAGAGATTAACGCAGGATTACGGGGTCTGCAGAGCGCTGATTGGCCCAACCCGGCTGATCCCCCTTCACACCCAACCCTTCTCGTCCATATGCTTATCCAATTTTATCTTAAAGCTCCCTACCGTTTTTAATCCCACTATAGCACTTGGTAGTCCATTCCACCCATCTACAACTCTGTTACCAAACCAATATTTGCCTATATCTTTTCTGAAACGAAATTTATCTAATTTGAAACCATTGGTACGAGTTCTTTCGCTATCACTGAGCTTTAGTACATTTGTCATGTCCCCTTTGTTAATCCCACTAACCACTTTTATCAAAAAATGTACAATAGGTTTGAATATCTTAGGTAAACCGCCCCACTAATGGAGTCAGTCCTCTGAAAATATCCCTCTTTTATGATTTTTGTTTATCTTAATGTATATATAGGCCTAGTGGAATTAGGACGCGTATTTGTCAGTTTATTCAGACTAGCATTATACTATTTTATTCAGAGTAGAAAAGGACTATGAACGTCAGAGGGTAAATATGACATAGTATGTGTCCCTATAATTCCTACAGAACCTCCTTAAGTTGTATAAACCCTCTAATGAAAACCTCGATTAAACTGACAAAATTAGTCAATCCTAATGGGATTAATGAGTATATATTTATTGATCCTCATGATAAACTGGTCTCTCTATTCACCAATGATAGTTTAGGTAAAGTATTATTTATTATATTCGCAAACAAGTTATATGCATTCACTAAGGGGGGAAGGAAGTAATAGGGGAAGATCTATCCTATATTGCACAGATAGTGGCGGGCGAAGTGGCTAGGATGAGTTACTAAACCGAACGTGGTTGTTTTTTTAGGTAAACAACCGTTGGTATAGACAGGAGTGGTTAATGTGCATATTATATCAAGTCATGCTAGCTTAATAGTATTTGAACAATATAAGTATGGAGTTAACTAGTAAGTTAGAGCTATTAGTGGATGAGTAATGAAATTAAGAAGTTATATAATGCTCGGTTAACATGAAATTAGCCAAGAGTGATATGATGGAAAGTATTACTCTGTCTATGAGATGACTATTCTATATATTTTATGCACAATATCGACTAGGACTAACTCACATGCCGTGTGTTCTTAGGCCTCCAACAGCGCAGTCTTCGACCCATGCGTGGTTGAGCTGAAAGTTTTCTTGTCTGAGAAAACAACTCTTGGTTGGGAGAGAGTTATCCTGACCAGGATTCGAACCCACTCACTCCAGGTATGTTTGGGAGAGTTGGGCACCGTTACCACTCGGCCATGAGTGGATAAAGGAAGCCACATTTATTCTTATTTGAAGAACCCCCGCCAACTCGGCTAAGTGACACAATTTTAATCGTCATGGTAATATTATGGAACCTCTCTGACATTATCAAAACAACTCGTGCCCAATAGTCAATGCCCTGGTCAACAAATAGTCGAGCGAAATCAAGCCTAGTTTGTTTGTGCCTCTTGGGTAGCTTTGGCTTGACAGTTGGTTATCTTTGTTTATATCCCATCTCCTTCAATCTCTTGCGTATAGTTTCTGTAGAAGCTTGAAATTGCAAATGTTGCTTAGCTTCGTCGGCATTGGAGAATGAATGGTTATACATAATTATACAGTATAATTTCTTGGTCCTGTTATGACGTGGTTTTGCGCTTAGCTCCACTTCTATGTCGGTTTGTCAGTTGCCCTTCTTCCCACCTTTTCTTACCACCTGTAAACGTTCCGAAATCCCACTCTCGCTCATTCCAACCATACTACCACGTTCAGCAACCTTAGCAGCCTCATGAGCCATGACTTGCTGAATGGGTGACTAGGTGTGATGTGGGCAAGAGAGTATTGAGGGATTTTCTGATCACCTCTGTTTCCAATAATTACAGTTTCACGTTTTTTTTTTTTTTTTTTTTTTTTACCGAAAAAGTTCGATCTGGGAATATGTTGCGTAAAGTGTTAATGCATGGTTGGAGTGGCTGTAGATATGCATGTAATCTGTAATCAGCCAATTGCCGATATCTGGATTTTGAGTGTTTGGTTGACCTGTACAGTACCCGTCCACTAGTAATAGACCACCAACACTAAACAAGACGTCGTAAGTGGCCTCTTATTCCAGAGGCCTATTTATACTGCTAGGTCAAGAGAGGCGCATTGTGTAAGAATAATTGCCCAAATGTTTCTTTCCTGCCCGGGGATGGAACCTGTGTCCTTTTGGCTCTGAAATAAAGTCAAGTAAGGGGAAAAGGGAGGAAGTTGATGAAAAATTGTATTCATGGCAGGTTGTTAAAAATACGGGTGGGAAAGTCACACTCAAGAAGCAGGATAGTAGAATAGGTATGAGTGTGACAAATACATTCTCTCCTTTGCGAGACGAATGTGAGGGAAAAGATATTCAGGATAAGGGAAGGATAACCGAAGTGCCTGCCGCCGACTCAGCTCCAACCTCTGACGCTGTGCTCTACCTACCACCACCACTACCCCCACCACCACCACCACCAAGGGAGCTTCTGCCACCACCGGGGGTTCTCCAACTGCAGCTGCTGGATCCTCCCGAGGGAAAGGTAAGTCTGTGTCCCGAGAAGGTAAGTCTGTGTCGATTGTGGGCGACTCCATGGTAAGACATTTAGTTAGGGCTACCCGCACTAAACTTAGGAAGGTTGTGTGTCTGCCTGGCCATGGAGTTGGGAGGGTTTTAGAGAAGATGGACCACATCTTGGAAGATAGTGGAGATAACCCCATTATCTGTCTCAGTGCCGGGAGTAACGATGTTGGTAAGGGTAGAAGTGAGGAACTGCTGCAGCAGTATCGGGATGTGTTAGATAAAGTTAGGATGAAGGGAGGGATCCCTGTAGTACATTGTATCCTACCCAGAAGAGGAGTTCCCAAGGAATGGACATCCAGGGCGATTGGTGTCAATTGCCGTTTGGAGAAATATTGCAAAGAAAAAGCAATACCATTCATTGATAACTGGGATAGTTTCTATGGGAGAGATGGGATGTACGCAAGGGATGGGGTTCATCTTTCACGGTTAGGGTTTCTACATTAGCTAGTTCTTTAGATAGGGTGGTTGTGGGGTTTTGAACAGAAATATTGAGAGTGTAAATGAGAGGTTAAATGGAACAATTTTAGCGTCAGGCGAAAGCGATAAGGATATTCAGTCTCATGCTAAAAATGATGACTATAATGCAAATGATAGTAGTGATGGTGCAACGGAAGATGGAAATGTCGCTAAAAACAAAGGTAAATTAGGTATAAAGAAAAGAAGTAAATTGAGAGTATATTACACAAACTGTAGGAGTCTATGTAACAAAATGAACGAACTTAGAGCCCTTGTTAGCAAAGAAAATATAGACATAATAGCGCTAACTGAAACGTGGATTAATACAGAAACCAGGCATTTTTTAGCAGAATTTGATGTACCAGGATATAGTTTGTTTAAATATGACCGAACAAGTAAGAGGGGTGGCGGTATAGCAGTGTTTGTCAGGAGTACATTAAAAAGCTGTATTAAATCAGGTATTAGACTAAATAACGATAATGAAAGTGTTTGGGTAGAGGTTAACGAAGGTAGTGAGACCATAGTTATTGGAGTTATGTATAGACCGCCAAATATGAGTAGAAATGACGGAACGTCATTATGGGAGGAAATTAAAATGGCATCAAGGTTTAGCAATGTGTGCATTATGGGGGATTTTAATTTTCCGAATATAGATTGGCAGCATCAAATAGGAGACTCTGATTCTGAGGAGTTTATAGAGGTAGTACAAGATAGTTTTTTATTTCAATTCATAGATACGCCGACTAGAGGTAATAATATTCTCGATTTAGTTTTCAGTAACAATGAACATATGGTAAATAATGTAGAGATAGGGGACCACCTAGGAAATAGTGACCACAATTCTGTGTATTTTAATATACAATGGAAAGGTAATACCAGAGAGAATACAACATTAATACCTGACTTTAGAAAAGCCAATTATGGTGGGTTAAGAAGAGCCCTATTAGCGGACCCTATGGTCAAAAAATTAAGTCGATCCAGGTGTCCAAATGAGTGTACCCCTTCTCAGGCACCTGTCATCTTAAGTCAGGAAGAGACGTCAACCTTGGTAGATACATACGATAATTTTATCAAGTCAGTATTCAATGCACAAAATAAATACATCCCCAAAAGAAAATTTAGATCAACACAGAACCAACCCAAATGGATGAATAATAGACTATTAGATCTTCTAGGACAAAAGAGAGGAATATATAGAAACATTAGAAAAGGCGAAATTCACCTACTTGCTTACTATCAGAATCTATCAAGACAGGTAAAAAAGGATATTAGGAAAGAAAAAAGAAATTATGAAATTAAGGTTGCCAATGACTCAAAAAATAATCCTAAAGCTTTTTACCAACTATATAAATCCAAGGTTAGAGATGTATTGGTCCCCTTAAAACTTCGATAGGAGAAATGACAGAAAATGATTTAGAAATGTGCAGTACATTAAATAGTCAATTTCTTTCCGTTTTCACTAATGAAAATTTGGCACAGTTTCCAGAAGTCCGTAAGGTATATAGCGATAGTATAGAAAATAGGTTAAGTACGGTTACTATAAGTAGAAATGATGTGCTTAAGGAAATTGACAGACTGAAACCTCATAAATCGCCTGGTCCTGATGAGGTATATGCTAGAGTATTAAAAGAATGTAGGGATGAGTTAAGTTACCCATTAACATTTTTATTTAACAAGTCATTGGAGACAGGTATAGTTCCAGAAGCTTGGAAGCTTGCAAACGTAGTTCCGATCTTCAAAAAAGGTGACAAATCAATAGCATCCAATTACCGTCCCATTAGTCTTACATCAATCATAGGAAAGCTACTAGAGTCAATTATTGCTAGTAAAATTAGAAACCACTTAGATACATTTAATTTAATAAATTCTTCTCAGCATGGATTCACTCAGGGACGTTCTTGCCTTACTAATTTGCTTAGTTTTTTTTTCAGAGGTATATGAAGCAGTAGATAATGACAAGTCATATGATATAATATATTTAGATTTCAGTAAAGCTTTCGACAGAGTCCCCCATGAGAGATTGATGAGAAAGGTTGAGGCGCATGGAATAGGTGGGGCGTTGTTGGGATGGATTAGGTCATGGCTAATTGGTAGGAAGCAGAGAGTCAGCATAAATGGTACGAAGTCAGAATGGGGAGCAGTCAAAAGTGGTGTCCCCCAGGGATCTGTATTAGGTCCTCTGTTGTTTGTTATATACATAAATGACCTTGATTTAGGTATAACTAGTAGGATAAGTAAATTTGCAGACGATACCAAAATGGGGAGAACAATTGATTCAGATAGAGATATAGAGTGCCTCCAAAGGGATCTAGATACCTTACACAAATGGTCAGTAAATTGGCAGATGAAGTTTAACATTGCCAAATGCAAGGTATTAAAGATAGGGAAGATGCATACAAATGTTAAATATAAACTAGCTAATGTGGAATTAGAAAACTCGAATTGTGAGAAAGATCTAGGTGTGTTTGTTAGCAATGATTTGAAGCCTAGACAACAGTGTATAAGCGTTCGAAACAAGGCAAACAGGATTCTCGGGTTCATCTCAAGGAGTGTGAGTAACAGAACTGCTGATATTATCTTAAAACTTTACTTGTCATTTGTGAGACCCCATATGGATTATGCTGTTCAATTTTGGTGTCCTTATTTCAGAATGGACATAGATTCATTGGAGAGAGTACAACGTAGAATGACAAAAATGATCCATAATATTAGAAATCTTCCGTATAAAGAAAGGTTGAAGAAATTAGGCTTACATTCGTTAGAGAGACGCAGAGTTAGAGGGGATATGATAGAGGTGTTCAAGTGGGTTAGTGGGATTAACAAAGGGGACATGACAAAATTATGTACTAAAGCTCAGTGATAGCGAAAGAACTCGTACCAATGGTTTCAAATTAGATAAATTTCGTTTCAGAAAAGATATAGGCAAATATTGGTTTGGTAACAGAGTTGTAGATGGGTGGAATGGACTACCAAGTGCTATAGTGGGATTAAAAACGATAGGGAGCTTTAAGATAAAATTGGATAAGCATATGGACGAGAAGGGTTGGGTGTGAAGGGGGATCAGCAGGGTTGGGCCAATCAGCGCTCTGCAGACCCCGTAATCCTGCGTTAATCTCTAACCGTTTTGGTAAGATGATCCTCAGGGTATTAGAGTGTTGAGCCTATAATTGGGCTTTGTAATTGGGGTTGTGTGGGACAGGGATCTGCCTTGCTTAGGCCAATCGGCTTTCTGCAGACTCCCATTTTCTTATGTTCTTATGTTCTTATAAGATCGCGGGAAACTGCATATGGCCATGCGGCCCACATGAAGCAGCTCCCATTCACACCCAGCCCATATCACCCATATGGGAATCCAACTTATGCTTAAAGCTTTCAACTGTTTCTGAGCTAATTACTGTTCTGGGCAGTGCATTCCACATGTTAATAACTCTATTTCCAAACCAGTGCTTTCCTATATCATTCCTAAATCTAAACTTATCTAACTTGAAACCATTTGAGCGGGTTATGTCGCCGTTCTTTAGCTTTAATACCTCATCTATATCGCCCTTATTTAAACCTTTTATCCATTTAAATACCTCTATCATGTCTCCCCCTACATCTTCGTCTCTCTAGTGAGTGCAGGCCTAAGACTTTCAACCTCTCCTCATACGATACATTTCTAATATGATGTATCTTTTTGGTCATTCTTCTTTGGACTGCCTCTAAAGGGTCGATATCCATTCTATAATAAGGGCACCAAAATTGAACAGCATAGTCTAAATGGGGTCTTACTAATGCTAAGTATAGTTTTAAGAAAACTTCAGCAGTCCTGTAGCTAACACTCCTAGATATGAATCCTAGAATTCTATTTGCCCTATTCCTAACACTTATACACTGTTTTCTGGGTTTCAGATCATTACTAATGAGCACCCCCAGATCCTTCTCACACTCTGAGTTATCCAATTCTACATTGTCTAGTTTATATTTAGCATCTAAATTACGATTTCCAATCCTTAATACCTTACATTTGTCTATATTGAAACTCATCTGCCAATTTATGGACCACTCGTGCAAGTGATCGAGATCATTTTGAAGACATTCCCTGTCGCTAGCTGACTCACACACTCTGGTGAGTGACTCACCACTCACACTCTCCCACTCCTTTCGCTATGTCTATAGCTCCTTTTCGTTAGATGTTGAGCAAAATGTTAAAATTTTCTTTGACAAAATAAATGCAACTAGTAATATTGTGTGTAACTTTGTGACTTAAATATCTATGATTATACTATTTTGTAACAATTAAGAAGGGGAAATATCAATGTTTTGGAATATAATATAGCCTACTTTGGTACATAAAAATCAAAATTACTACATGCTGTGAGTAATTCCATGATGGTAGTCTACATACAATAAACTAATATGATTAATCCAAAATGAATTACAATTTAACCCTAGATGTGGTTGTGTTGTCATTATTAGCATGTTGTCCCCTCTGGTAGAATTCCTTAAAGAGGCAAGCACGACCACTTAGTGATGCACTGCATGTTTATCAATGTAATTCTACAGTATCCTAAAACCTTACTCCCATTCACACCCAGCCCATATCATCCATTTTTTTTTTTTTTTTTTTTTTTTTTTTTTTTTTTTTATGCAAATCCAACTTCAGCTTAAAGCTTTCAACTGTTCCTGAGCTAATCACTGCTCTGGGAGTCCATTCCACATGTTAACAACTCTATTCCCAAACCAGTGCTTTCCTATGCTTTCCTAAATCTAAACGTATCTAACTTGAAACCATTTGAGCGGGTTATGTCGCCGTTCTTTAGCTTTAGTACCTCATCTATATCGCCCTTATTTATACCTTTTATCCATTTAAATACCTTTATCATGTCTCCCCTACATCTTCGTCTTTCTAGTGAGTGCTAGCCTAAGGCTTTCAATCTCTCCTCACGATAAGTTTCTAATATTATGTTCTAAATTATCTGTGCCCCATGAGTATTCGTTCCTCTCACTTAAAAGATTAGGCTACCGTAGTGCGGTGGGAATATGAACATGATTAGATTAATATCCAGTATTCGAGAATGGATAATAAGTCGTAGGCGTGTGCATAAACCTTTAACCGTCTTGGTGGTATAATGGTTAAGGTGTCTAAAAATCTGTGTGTGATAACCCGGGTTCGAATCCTGGTGGATCACATATATGCTTTCATTAATTTAATTGGAGGTGTTGTGGTTAAATTAGTAACAAATAGATTATGTATCATCTTCGTCATTCTTCTTTGGACTGCCTCTAATGGGTCGATATCCATTATGTAATAAGGGCACCAAAATTGGACAGCATAGTCTAACATGTCCTTTTATCTTCCTTACCAGCCTTTCATGTGGAACTCTATCAAAGGCCTTACTGAAGTCTAAGTGAAGTATATCATATGACTTGTCGTTATCTACCGCTTCATATACCTCGGAGAAAAACTGAGTAAATTTGTTAGGCAATATCGTCCCTGAGTGAATCCATGTTGAGAGGATTTAATTAACTTGAATTTTGTTAAGTGATTTATAATTTTCCTGGCAATAATTGGTTAAGTTATTAAGTGATTTTCATCTTCTTCCTTTGCATGTTTACATGTATTTACCTTTTGTTCCTTGTATGAAATGACGTTCAGGTGTCTTATCCTAAAAGAAGATCGATATTTTGGCAAAAAAATGGATAACAAATAAAGGTAAAGTCGCTCAAGTGAGTTTAATTTCAGATGCAAGAACTTTTTCACAGTTTTTCCCTTCATCTTGAAGCCATTCACCATGGACAACTTTGCATATTTCTCGTATATTGGTCAAATAAGACAAACAAAATACTTTGTGGGTATTATACAGCTGACCTTTGTTAACCACTTCTGTCTACGATGTGCCCTCTCATCTTGTTGTCTAAGAAGTGATACTTTAACCCTTCTTTAGCGGCGCGCAACATAAGTCGAGTTAAATAAAGCTGGACTATGTGGCGGCGCTCGACATAAATCGTGTGGCAATTTCAGCACGTAATGTTGCTGAGAGAGAGAGACAAGTGGTGGCAGGAGAGTAGCGAGCGTATGACTGCTCCAGACCACCGCGGCGAACATACTGACACGAATCCCACCTCCTCCCTCCCTCTCTCACTCGCTATATACGGAATTGTATGGGGAAATTGCCTAATTACATGCTTTTTGCACTCGCGTTGCACGGTTATTGCAAGAAAACTAGCCATCATAAAAGGATCGTTATGGTGTCATTCGAAAGCTCTGTTTATGCCCTTTCAGGGATAGACACTTGTTTTACGTTCTGGGTCTTATTTAGGCATGAAAATGATCACGTAAACAGCCCTATTTTGGCTAAAAACACCCCGCTGGGCGGTACATATAAATAAACCGCATAGGCCGCCCGTAAGGTGTTAAAAGGAAAATCTCCTTACCATATAGCCAGCAACAAAATCTAAAGACTGTTCCTCTACGAGAGTGTTGGTACAGTATTTTTTTAATTTTCACATATACTGTATCTAAATAAAATCATACTCAATACCTACTTCTAAATATCATATCATTGAACAACAGATCTGATGAGCACAATTTTCTAGGCGTAACTCACGGTCGTTAGTTAGTTTTGTTTTTGCTATGACCAGTTTTACCCAAGAAATATTATAAATTTTCGGGATCCTGAGTGATGTTCCTTTTATTGCTGAGCAATATACTATCAGTTGTTTTAGTCTTTGTTTGAAACTGACAGCATCTGGATAAATCAACCAAAAAATATTATATGAATAAATAATTATATAAATACAAACAATATATATATATATATATATACAGTATAATGTGTTAAGTGTCATGATTTAACCTTCTTATCATGATAAATTCAAGGTTATGAGTAACTTTAAGCATTTCAAAGAGTCGTATAAGGAAAAGGCAAGACAAAACTATTCTTTGCTGAAATCTGTAGTGGGCTGAAATTGAAATCTATTGTGGTCATAATGTGGATAATTTTGCGCAAATTGCTTAGCTGTTCTTCCAAATGCAGACCAGACGCACAGTGCTTTCCTATCGCTTGATATAGAAGAATTCACCACATGAAACCATGCATCTGTTGTTAATATGAAGCTTGCAGATTCTTTCCAGTTTGTGCTGATTAAATTACCTCTTTCTCATAAATATATTATTGCATACTTTACTCCCTATAGTTTGTTGTCCTTGAACATTTAGGTGAGTTACACTAAATATATTATTGCATACTTTACTCCCTATAGTTTGTTGTCCTTGAACATTTAGGTGAGTTACACTAAGTTTGTAAGCTAAGCCATATTCAGATTTAGTTATCATGGACATTTCACGTATGCAATCATATGATATAATATCTCTATTCTTCATCACAAATCCTGAATCTAGGAGATTATTTCTACTTAGTTTGAGGAGATGAGGGAGATCAGCAAACACACACATTCTTGTTATATACTTGCATATTTATCTCCTTAATAATAAATTCCTACACAACCTAGTATTGTATATACTGTATAATATATAGTGTAATATTATTACTATTATTATTGTCATGATGATAATTACTATGGTTATTTTGTTATATTACTGTATCGGCGATGATAATGACAGCGAATGTGTAGCAGTGTGGTCAAGATTGGTACCGTACTATCACTGCACTGCTGTTGTTTTCGATGTCATTAATTTTATAGTATATTGCATTACTGTATTTAGTACAGTAAACTTCCGTTAATCCGAAGGGCAGCGGACCGGCCCTCGTTCGGATTAGTGGTTTTTTCGGATTATCGGACGTTACCCCCCCCCCCCGACTTTTTTTTGAAGACCCAAACCAAGACACAAACACATGATAATAATGATAATAATGACTAATCATGACTTTAACTCACCTTATATGAAGAGAAGAGATGTGTAGCATTGAAGATAAGCCCCCAGCACCAGCCCCAACCCAGCGCCCAACCAGCCACTAGCCCCCTAGCCCCATATTAGTAACTTATAATCACTGCTCCGCACTGTAAGTGTACTTTAATGTAAAATGAACTTAAAAAGACTTATTTTTTTTTTGTATTTTGCTGGTTTTATATTTTTTTTGGGGTCCTTAAATCTACTACACTTCACTGATTATTACTCCACAGCCATATCCTCCAAGCCTTCAATATCTGAAGGGGGAGCTAGGGCTACCTCAGGAGTGGCTAGGCTGGCTGGGACTACCACAGGGGCGGCTGGGGCTACCACAGGGGCGGCTGGGGCTACCACAGGGGCGGCTGGGGCTACCTCAGGAGTGGCTAGGCTGGTAGGAGCTACCACAGGGGTGGCTGGGGCTACCTCAGGAGTGGCCTTCACAGGGGATGCTAGGTCCTCCCAGCCTTCAAAATCAGCAGGAGGCATAGGTTCTGGTGTGGTAAGAGGTTCAGGTGAGCTGGTACGCGAGTCGTCTGTGAGAGGCATTGTTGCAGGTCTAGGGTTGTCTGGTTCATCTGATCGGCGGCCCCGTTGGTGCATGTTTTTCATCAGGTCCCTGATGTCTGCCTGCTTGACTGCCCTGCCCCTTTTCGCATAGAACTCATTACGGAGGATGTGGAAATCGATTGTTTCACTTGCATTATATTGGCTAGACTGTTCCACAAATTTGACCAGACCATCGAAATAGGTAGCAGCTTCCTTCCAGGTTACTTTGCCATCGTCATCTGCCTCTTCCTCTTCCTCAGACGAGTGCTCCTCAACATAGTCTGGCTCCACAACACTCCGGATAATTTCTGTATCTGTCACCTCTTCCTCGCCCTGCAGGTCACCATCCACATCAACCCACTCCTCAATATCCTCTTCAGTCATCCTCTTGGGGTCGTTGACCGGCACGGTATCCATCAGGCCTCGGATTTCGTTGATTGCCTCCCTGCGACGCCCAAGAAAGCCTTCGAAATCGTGCTCATCTTCTTCAACTTCTTCAGGGTCATCTACCTGGGCATACAGCTTGTTCCAACATTTCTTGAGGGTTACCTCCGAAACATCCTTCCAGGCTAGGGCAGCATCATATATGGCATCCTTGATGGAAAAACTTGACTGGAAAGTTTTTACTGATGCATCAGAGTTAATCAGCTTGCGGGCAAATGAGGACTTGTAGCTCTGCTTAAACTTCTGGCACACACCCTGGTCCATTGGTTGTATCAGACTAGTCACATTAGGGGGCAAGTAGGTGACAAAGATGTTTCCAGACACTAGTTCGTGGGCAGGGGGATATGCTCTGCAGTTATCCAGGAATAGGACAGCCTTGGTGTCCTCAGGAAGGCCAATCGACTTGAAGTAGGCCTTGACTTCGGGAACAAAGTGCTTGAAAAACCAATCATGGAATACTTGGGCAGTCATCCATGCATTGCTCTGTGCATCATAGATCACTGGCAACTTCCCTCGCATGTTCTTGAAAGCACAGGGATTCTTAGCCTTGCCGATAACAAACAAACGATTGCGACATTTACCGGAAGCATTCCCACTCAGCAGGATTGTGAGACGTTCTTTATTCATTTTGAATCCGGGTGCAGCCTTCTCTCCTCTACCAGCTAATGTCCTTCTTGGCAAACAGCGCCAATATAGCCCTGTCTCGTCTGCGTTAAAGATTTGGTCTGGGGTCAGCTGGTGATCTTGAACAATGGTAGCAAAAATGTGTGCAAACCGATCGGCGGCCTCTTTGTCGGCAGAATTCTTTTCTCCGGCGACATCTAGGACCCTAATTCCATGCCTAATTTTAAAGTTTCTCAACCAGCCGTCGGAGAATTTTATATCGTCTTCCATATTCATATCAGACAGGAATTGCTTGGCCTTTTCAATTATCATAATCCCTGAGATAGGCTTGCCCTCAGCCCGCTTGGCCGTAAACCACTTATGCACTGCCTCGTCAAGTTTTTCATGTTTTGGTTTTTTCATTGTCTTTCTCACATCACCCGTATAACTTGACTTCCCAAAGGCAACAAACTTCGATAAGTTAGCCTTTGCCTTCACTATGTTTGAAACTGTGGAGGCACCGATATTAAAAGTTTCCATAACTTTACGCCGATCACTGCCTTTCTCTACCATCGCTATCACTCGCAATTTGTCAGCTATGGACAGAGTTACGTGCTTCCTCTTATGTTTGTTCTTGTCATTCCTCCCTCGTGCACCTGAAGTTGCTGTGGGACCCATCACTAAGTCACTAAGTCACTATATCACAGGATAAACACGGGATAAACAACGTTTCAGGTAGACCGACAACGGCAGACTGTTTACTCCGGCCTGGCCGCTAGAGGGACGATATTTTGAATTATCGCGCGCCCGGTAAATTCAAAAAATCGAACTATTGGGTGAATTCGGATTTGGCCTCAAATTGAAAAATTCGGACTATTGGGAGAATTCGGATTTGGCCTCAAATTGAAAAATTCGGACTATTGGGAGATTCGAATTATCGGTCGTCGGATTAACGGAAGTTTACTGTAGAATACCACTACACATGTAATAATCTGCCACATGTAATGTTATGTCTATTGCTGTAAACATGACAATTATTGTTCCTTATCTGTAAAACTGTAGAGTTGATGCACCTACAACTACTAATACTGTAACCATCACCACTACTACTGTCCCTACCATAATACTTACTACTGTCACCATTATCACTACTTCTATCACCATCATCACTACTGTTATCACTATGATCACCACTATCATTGCCTCTTTTGAACAAAACAATTTGCTCAACATGGAAAGTGAGTACGGTAATACTGAGCAGGAGCTGGGTATAATGAACTTAGGCTTTGTCAGTGAGTCAAGTGGTCAGGTCAGGGAAGGCCGTGGCAGACCCAAGGCGCCAGTGACGTCACGCAAACTCTCCCCCCCCCCCCCCCCCCCCCCCCCGCGCGGCCACGGCGGGCCGGTTGACCTGTTGTGTGTGGATCCTGGACACAATCACACACACGGGCTTGGGACGGGAGTGCAAACTAGACAGGTGCCACGTACCTAATATTGTCGCAAAACTTAGTTGGGCTACTGTACATAGGTAATCAAGTCAAATGATAACACGTATGTGAGTGTAACGTCTAACGTGAAGACTTCTGGCATAAGGCGAATTGGACTTGAAACAGCGTTCACGAGCGTGGGGCAGTGAGCGCTTATCAAGGGGATTAACGGAAGGGTCACACAGGTAAGATAAATAAAAGGTAGTGCGTTCGACCCTAGGTCAGAGTGACTACTTTGGTATGAATTTATAATTTAAAACAGTGCGACTATAAGACACTGGTGACTATTAACTACAGTATATACTAAGGAGCTTATCGACATGGTGGTTTAAGTTGGAATTTATTTATCTAAGCGGTTTTTGTGAAAGAATCAACACACGGCTACGAAAAATAGATTTACACCGGGTAAGAGATCGATACACACAAGTATAGAATTCAAATTCAAATTTAGATCAATGAATCGCTATAACAGGTTTTGGAATGAAAGCAAGTTAATATAAAATGAGGAAAAGACACTCAATTAAAATGTGACTGGAAATCACAGTAAATTAGAATTCGGAAGAACTCAGAATATAAAAGGGCGTACACGACGAAGTTGTACTAGGTTAACATACTACGGTAATAGTATTAAAGGAAATTTGAATATATTAGCAAATCCCTGTCTGGCAATACGTGGATCAAAGATATGGCGTATGCGAATTACATAAACATACGATGTAATTAAATAGTTACTATGGAAATAGTAAAATCAAAGTAGTAACGGTCTCTACGATAATATGGAGACACGAATAATAAATAACTTGAACGAGAGTTACTATAAATGTGTGAAAATAATTATTAGTTACCCACACACGTAGATCAGATTAATTCACAAGCACTGGTATAAACTAGAAAACTCAAATAATAGAATTAAGGTTAACTCAACGGAGGGGTTCTTGACTTTTCGGTAAGGAAAGATAGATAGATTAACATTTGGGCATAGGTCCTAGGTAAATGGTAGTAAATTAGGGAATATCTTCACGGTATACGTTTATACTTTAACTTGGATATACAAGAGAATAAATAACATATATAGGTGACATCTGAGAGTATTCCGTCTTGAGCCTAGATCGAGATGAATGTATATAACTGGTGTACAATTGATATAATTATTGATAACATCTCAAGCAATATATTTCAAGGGGGTATGCGTAGCCCTATCTGGTGCGATGAATTCACTTCCACAGATCAAGATTTATGGGAG